>KK112263.1:515535-531143 GCA_000611955.2 Stegodyphus mimosarum | reverse complement strand
TATTTTTATGATATATATAAATAGAATAACTGTCAAAATTTCACAAACCTCTGAATAAAAAATTTTGTACACGAACTGATCTTGAAATCGATAAAATAAGTCACAAAATTTCGCACTGCATAATTTCAAAAGAATTCAAACATTAACCCTTCAAACACATATTTATCAATGCATTGTGGAAAAATATTCCTCCAAAATATTAATTCATAGTCAAACTGGCACTTGTAAAAAGAAAAAATACAGAAATGTCAGATGAGTAAAATTAAGGACCTTTTACTGGTTTTGGCAGCAATTAAGGACCTTTAAGTACCAAAAATCCTTTTAAAGCACCCTAAGGAATTTTAAGGACTGCATGAATCCTCTAAATGTTCTATTTAGATCCCCCTTTTTTAATATTTAAATATCACAGTAGATTCACACATCAGATATAACATTGCAGAGAAATGACTAACTACAAACTGAAAAAAATAATTGTTGCAATTAAGATGACAAATATTTAAAGGCTTCCAAAGAAAAATATGTATTGAGTTATACAATACATATAATGGCATTTTATAATAAATTTTAAAATAATTATTTCAGAAAACCTCAGCTATCCAGATGATGGAATAATACAGCTAAACCTCAGCTATCCAGATGATGGAATAATACAGCTAAACCTCAGCTATCCAAATGATGGAATAATACAGCTAAACCTCAGCTATCCAAATGATGGAATAATACAGCTAAGATGCAAATAAAGAATGTTATACTTTAAAATGCACACTAACAAGCCTTTAATATCACCTTCATTTAGTGCTATTGTTTATTTCTGTATTTAAATAAATCAACAAATATTTGCATGATTGATAAAAATGATTCTTCTTTGACAATGAAAAAAAAATTTTATGTACAATAATTAATATAAATGTATTTATATAGATTATATTAATAAAGAAGCAAAAATTAAATGCATAATTGGACTTTGAAAATAAAAATCTAGTGCTATGGCTGCTAAGACTAAAAATGTAAATTTAATTATTAATTTTCTATTTATGATTACGTTCTAGAAAAGGAAATGTAAACCTGCAAACTGAAACTAGGAAATGTTAATACTTGAGAGGACTGGGTTAAAACAATTAAAAACTTCTAATAAACTTGAAAGAAATTTAAATTTTGTAATAAATCATACATTTTAAAAAAGAAAATGCACATACAAATAAGGTAGAACAATACATGCATAAAAAAGCATATAAATTATTGCTGATTTCCCACAAGAGGGTTAATATATCAAGGGAAATTTACCCCTTCCCCAAATATTCACAATAATTTGGGAACGATTGTGTTTTGTCTCCTTCATATGTTTGAATGAATTTTTTTAATTGTGAAAAACAAATACATAAAATTTGCATTTAAATAAATTATTAATAATTTTCAAACATAAAGGTAATTTCCCAACATGATACAAAAATAACATATTTACAAAAAGACTATAATAAAAACTATTGGAAAATAAGAAATTTGTATGTAAAACCAATGTAAGATGTCTTAATTACATGAATATATAAGGTTTATCCTAGGTTTTTAACAGTTATACTTAGTTTAAGCTACTTTTCTATCCTTTCTATTTTTAGCTTACAATTTCCTACCAGAATGCGTTTTTAGAATTGCATTTAATGCAAATGAGTAAGAGTAGTATTTAAGTAAATGATCCACTGACTTCATTAGAGAGCCAGAGTTTCTGACTAGTGCACATTCGCCTTTTGATTACGTCTAAGCTATTACTACACCCGGCCGTACTTCAGGCCCTTGATAACTTCGCCAACTTAATTGAGATTTAGGGGCCAACTAATTAGAATCTCGACAGCTTTGGCTATATCTTTTTAGCTAAGCATTAGTTTAGTTCTCATTACTTTGAGTTCAAGCCAAAGTGGAGGCTGTGCTGTATGCTCTGAGAAAGGAGCCGACTGTGTTGATTCTTATTTGGAGAAATAAAGGGTAATTAACACTTCTTGAGTCTTAGTCTCTATTCATGAACTCAAGCAATTATTCGCTTATCTGTTCATGAGGTTTCTCATTTAGCTGTTACATAAAAGGTTAGAACCCCACAAACATACAAAAACATAGGCAAAAAAATATATAATTTTAATCCTAACTTACAGCTTAAATCCCACAGCTGCTACTGCAAAGCTTTTAATCAAAAAGGATGCTCAATGGAACTGACCTTTGAGGGAGGTTTAGGTTTACTATTAAAAGAGATGGAAGAAAGTGCCAAAACTGTATATGTAACTAGAATGCTGAGAAGGAATCAGTGGGCATCTTCATTACCAAAGATGCCCACTAATTGCCTGTAAAGCAAGAAAATCTAATGTTAAGTATGAAGGAAAACGTGAGCGATTTAATCTCTCTTCAGCTGATAGCACAATAAAATGCAGGTTCAAATGCAAGTGCTTCAAAGCACACAGTCTAGCAGACACTGTTAGATATTGGACTATGCAGCAGATGTCCTACTCGCGTGCCTCTGTTGGCCAAGCACCATTGTCAACTATGCCTATAGCGGGCCCAGGAACATCGAGACTGGATAACTGGAAGAGAATCGACTGGTCAGATGAATTACGATCATTCATCATGTTGATGGTCAGGTCGTGTCAGGATACACCATCTTTCAGGCAAACATTTGCTCCCCCCCTGTAAGTAGGTCATACACAGGCTGGTAATGGCAATATTACACTTTCAAGAATATTCTCATGAGTGGCTTTAGGACCCTTAGTTGTGATAAATGAGACTATGAAACCTGTGGGCTTTCTGAACATTATTGCGAATCAGTTGCACCTTTACACCCCGCCTTCCCAATCAATTGCGTTGAAGTGGTTCGAGGAACATAAGGATGAATTTCAATTAATATCCTGGTCACCTAACTCGCCAGATCTTAATCCGCTAGAGCACATTTGAAATGTCGTGGATTGGCAGCTCAGCGCACAAACCATATTGGAATATCTCGACTTTGCATGACTGCTGCTTAGACATTTGGTATACCTTGTCTTCAATCATCTACCAAGAACTTGTGGCATTCATGCTGAATGTGAGTTGCAGCCAATTTGCAGGCCAAAGGTCTCACAATGGCATACTATTGGCCAAGCTGTAAAGTTGCCGAGCACTGGTAGTTCAGTCTGACATTTCATTCCTGTGAACGGGCTGGCTGCACGAATGTTTTTGTAGTTTTCTTCATGTGTAACGTGTATAGAAGCCAGTTTTCCTTAGAAAGTCCTCCACAAAGGCATCCCTCCCTTTTGTGTAATGCCTAAGGGCAGAGCACATAAATAATAATAATAGAGGTCCCAGAATGCGTTGTTGGTCATAATGCTTTGGCTCTTCAGTGTAAATCAAAATTAAAAAATTGTAATACTTTCTGGTTGAAAGTCAAGGAAATAGAAAATAGTAAGAATAATAGTTTGACTATTGACTATTATTCTTACTATTTTCTATTTCTTCAAGTCTTCACCAATCAGCAGTACTGGTAATCAGAATCAGCAGTATTTGGATCTTCAAAAACAAAATGGCTTTTTGTTAATAAAAGAAAAGTAACCAGAAATATTTATAGTAATTTACAATTAAATACAGAATACATAAATTTTCAAAGCTAACAAAACATCCAAACTCATCCTTTGCGGGCCGTTTAAGATAAGTCCATCATAACTTATAGTTTAAAGACTAAATTTGAAAGTTAACCGTTGCTTTATTAAATGAATAATTAATAAAATGGGAAGGAATTTGAGTGTCTTTGAGAATATTAACCAAATGATGAATTTAATGCACACTGAAGACTGTTGCTTCAATTAATTCTTCATTAGTGGGAACATTTTCTAAAAGGAACTAACTAGCACATCCCCCCTCAATAACTTCATTACCATTTTCATATGTTTGTTGTTGATTGAAGATCATGATTGTTGCCAATGAAATGATATTAGTTTAATTATTCATTTACATTTGTTGAGCCATGCCAAATGAGGCTTATTTTTTTATATCTATTTTTGATAATTCCATCAGCTACTGTTGTTAATTATTGGTTTATCTACATTTTCTTTACTCCAGATTTCCAATTATTAATACAACTCACAAAAAAAAAAAAGGAATTAGGGGCACATAGAAAAACAGATTAGATGAAAGCTGACAGCCTGCTTCATTTGCATTAGGATGACCATCATAGACAATTCAGAAAATTAAAAAGCAGTTGAATTCCGATTTTGATACAGAGGCCATGGCTACCACAAAAACATTAGAATGGGATCTCAAATATGCAGCAGCCAGCAATGCACTTTTTATGATGGTTTGAGAATGATCCAAAATGTGCACCAAAACAATCTGATGTGCACAGTCAAGATATAGACTGAAGACGTTGCTGCTGCAGGCAAGACTCTTAACCAGCACACACAGTAAGGAAAACTCAGAAGTGATTCAAGAATAATTTTTTTGACCATGTTAACGTCACCCCCTCATATGTGGCCTCCAATATGTGCCCATACGTGAATATGAAAGGATCACCACAAGACTGTACAATAAAGATGAGGCGAGGAAAGGAACCTGCCACACTTTTCAAAATTTGTCACCTGAAGATATAAATTGCACCTGTTCATGCTTGTGGGGTCATCTTGAGGCTGTGTTTGATGCTAAAAATGGCCAAGCTCCGTCTATAACATATTACTTTATTTGTTTCTGGAATTTTCAATAAATCTTTCAAATTAGACTTTCATAGTGTTGTTGGGATTGTGTTAACTGAAATTCACTTTTTAAAAAGGATAAATAAAATAGATTAGAGTTAATAAACTGTAAAAAAGACACACAGCAAAAAATACATTGCAATAACTTGTAAGATTTATAATGCGTTTTCTAACAGTTATTTTAAGTTTTGTAGCTTTCCTATCTTATTCTAATTTCAGCTTACAATTTCCTGCCAGAATGTGAATTCAGAAACGCAGAGAATGTAAATAAGAATGAGCACTATTTAAGTCATGACTTAACCGACTTCAACAGAGAGAGACTCTGATTTCCTGACTAGCGCACGTTTGCCTTCTGGCCACATCTTAGCTGTTACTACACCCAGCCATATCTAGGCTTCGCCGATTCAATTAATACTTAGGAGCCAACTAGTTAGATTCTGATAGCTTTGGCTATATTATTTAAGAGCTTTAGTTAAGCTAGTTTTAGTTCAAATTAATAGTAATTAAATTCAAGCCTGAGTGGTGGTTTTATTGTAAAGTTCCAAGCCGGAACTGATTGTAAATATACTGAATAATAAAAGGTTTTAAACACTTCTCAAGTCTCACTTGTTCTGTTCACGCTTAAGCGATTATTCGCTTGTAAAGTGTTCGTGGGGTTCTAAGTAAGAACTTAAGATTTAAAGAGTTGAACCCTACAAACTAAACTACATTAATTAAAAATCATAGTAAATGAAACTATGCTAAGCAAAAGACACACCGAAAGTTGTTCATATCTCCTCCTTTTCAATCATTAATGAATTACTAATAATATATTGTTACGAATTTCACATTTATTTGGCTATTCATTTAGAATTGTAATTAAATTTGCTTCATGTTGCCTTAGCAACGCAGACGATTTTTGAAGAGAAAGCTACGTCGGAAAAAAAATAGCAATAAAAATAAAAGAGCGCGTACATTTAATGCTTAATAAATAAATATCTCGTAATTACTGTTGCCATCCAGAAAAATCTAGAAACATCGTGATTGTTCTACTGATAATTAAAAAGCTTATAAAAGCCGAGGTGAAACACCTCATCTCAGTTAGTGAGTTAGTTGTTGTTGTTGCTGTTATACTTGTAGCTGTAAAAAGCGAACTGCTGTTTGTTTACTTAATGCTGTATTGATTGTAGTGATTTCGCTGTGAGATAGAACTATTTTATCTGTTTTGAACTGAGTTTTTGCTAAACGTTTGAGATATTGTGATATTGTGCGAAGATTTGTGAAGAAATATTTCAGCATTTTAATTTATTTATTGTGAAAAAAATAAATTTTTGTTAACCTTTTACGACTTGTGCATTCAATATATTACGAACCCGTACGCACGTAACAATTTTTGGTGTCAGAAGTGGGATTTTTGAATGCCATTAACTAGAGCAATGGAAGAACAATTAAGGCAATTCATGGCAGCCTTTGCTGCATTTAAAGAAGAAATTAAAGCTGGCCAAGATTCCGTGAAAGAGGAGATGAAAGCTGTTCAAGAATCTGTTAAAGATGAAATGAATTCTGTTCAAGAAAAGATGGAGAAATCTGTTAAAGATGAAATGAATTCTGTTCAAGAAAAGATGGAGAAATCTGTTAAGGAAGAAATGAATTCTGTTCAAGAAAAGATGGAGAAATCTGTTAAGGAAGAAATGAAGGCTGTTCAGGAATCTGTTAAAGATCAGATGAAAACGGTTCAAGAGTTGAAATTGGGTCAAGAATCCGTTAAGGAAGAGATGAGAGCCGTTAAAGCAAGTCAAGAAGAAATGAAAAAGGAAATTACTTGCATAATAGAAAATAAATTTGAGACTATGGAAGGCAGAATAGATGCGGTTGAAAATAAAGTTTCTTCTGTCAAAGAACAAATAGAAGAGAGAGTTTCTGCCGTAGAACAACAAATCGATTACAGAGTTTCTGCTGTGAAAGAACAAATTCAAGAAAGAGTTTCTGCAGTGGAACAACAAATTGATGACAAAGTTTCCGCAGTTGCCAAAGAAGTTGATACTTTAAAGAAATTCGTAGCGACGGCAGGAAGCAATTCGGATACTTTTAAATTCCTAGCCATGCCTGCACATCCTTCTCTGAAGCTATCGACATATGATGGGAAGACCTCCTGGCAAGTGTATAAGACACAATTTTCTATAGTTGCGGAAGCAAATGGATGGGATTCCCAAGCTAAGGCCTGTCACCTTGCGGCTTCTCTGAGAGCAGACGCAGCGGACATCCTTCAAACTCTTCCCGAAAACAAAAGGCTAGATTTCGAAGCTCTGTCCGGTGCTTTAGAGCTGCGTTTTGGAGAGAAGTGTTTAAAAGATTACAGCAGGCTTCAGTTAAAATCCCGTCAACAGAAGCCTACGGAAACACTCCAGGAGCTCGCCACGGATGTTGAAAGGCTGTCCCACCTCGCCTTTTCGGAGTGCCCGACAGAAACAAGGGAAATCCTGTCCCTGCAATACTTCATCGACGGCATCCGGGATCCTGAAATACAGCAAGCACTGCGAATGGCAGATGTGAAGGATATAAAAAGCGCTCTAGTGTACGCCATGAAGTTCGAAGTAGCTCAGCAAGCAACTCGTAAAGGTCACCACCCACTCAGAGCTGTGCGAGTCCACGAGCCAGTGGATCAGTTGATGGCTCGTTTAGATGATTTAACAAGACAAGTGAATGCCTTGCAGTGGAATATTGGTGATAGGAAACCGACAGTAAAGTGCTGGAACTGCGGTATTTTAGGGCACATGCGAAGGAACTGCCGAATGTTCAATAGCTCGGAAAATAAGATGGACGATATAAACAGAAAGTTAAATGCCATGAGATGGAAAAGTAATGACAAAGAACCAAAATGCTGGAACTGCGGAGCTGAAGGCCACCTATGAAGGAACTGCAGAACACCCCAGAGCACGGAAAGTAAGATCATTTCCCAGCAACGACCCAAGAAGAAAATTAATGATCATATCGCGGAGCAGAGTTTGAGCGATAGTGAACAACCCCGTTTCAAAGTGCTCAAGATTTCTGCAATGTGTGGCAAGAGTAATGGACTATCCATTACTGGGCATATCGACGGAGTTCCCTGCAGTATGATCATTGATACAGGAGCTAATGTTACGTTAATTCGGAAGGATTTAGCTCAAAAATTTAAGGAAAAACTGATTTGGACGCCATCCTGTGTTACCCTCGAGACTGCATCTGGAGAGAAAATCGACGTAGAAGGAAAGTTAAACGTGAACATCATCTTTGAAAGTGCCGCCTACCATCACACAGCATATGTGGCGGATATTACAGATCCTTGTATACTCGGATTGGACTTTTTAAGGAAATACAATTTTTCCTTAGACTTCAAAAACAATAAACTGCTTTCAGCATCTGAGGACATGACTATTGATCAACAGAAGGGATCCTCAGCTGGAAACGCCAAAGTCTCGTTTGAAAGACCCTGCTCAGAAAGCTACCGAAATCATACTAGGGTCGAAGAGAAACGCAAGACTACAAGCAATTCTCCATCCCAGATGCTCATCGGTGGTGATCTTCGTCTGCCTTCTGATTTCTTGTCTGACCGCCTTGCAGATGCGCCTTCATCGCCTGAGGAATACATCCAAGATGTCCAGGCCCGATTTGAAGTGAAGCACCGTTCTGCACGAAAGCGAGTCAACTTGGCGACGAAAAAGATGAAGACCCTCTACGACACGAGAGCTACTGGCCATCGTTTCAACGAAGGAGACAATGTATGGTTATGGAGTCCGACTCGACGGAATAGACTTTCTCCAAAACTACAATCACCTTGGGATGGTCCTTACACAGTCCTAAACAGGCTGAACGACGTCGTGGTTCGGATCCGTAAGTCATCGAACTCTAAACCTAAAGTCGTTCATTATGACAGGTTAGTTCATTACTATGGCCATAGTACGTAGTGTATATAGTTGTAAATAATAATGTACATAGTATAAGACCATGGTCCTATTTGTATTTAGTATTTGATTTGTATTTGTTAAGTAGTAGTATTTGATAAGTATTTGTGTTTAATAGCATTTGTATTTGATAGTATTTGTACTTAGTATTTGAATTGTATTTCGCGTTGGATAGAATTTAATTTGCTGAAAGTCACTTATTTTAATTATTGTTTATTTTGTTATTATAAAGTAATGTTTATTATAGCACTGATGCTTTAGTTGTAAGTTTGGCTTCCTTTCCAGGGATTGTACTGCCCGGGACGTGCAGTCCTTGGGAAGGGGGAAATGTTACGAATTTCACATTTATTTGGCTATTCATTTAGAATTGTAATTAAATTTGCTTCATGTTGCCTTAGCAACGCAGACGATTTTTGAAGAGAAAGCTACGTCGGAAAAAAAAATTGCAATAAAAATAAAAGAGCGCGTACATTTAATGCTTAATAAATAAATATCTCGTAATTACTGTTGCCATCCAGAAAAATCTAGAAAAATCGTGATTGTTCTACTGATAATTAAAAGAAGCTTATAAAAGCCGAGGTGAAACACCTCATCTCAGTGAGTTGTTGTTGTTGTTGTTGCTGTTATACTTGTAGCTGTAAAGAGCGAACTGCTATGCTGTATTGATTGTAGCGATTTCGCTGTGAGATAGAATTATTTTATCTGTTTTGAACTGAGTTTTTGCTAATCGTTTGAGATATTGCGATATTGTGCGAAGATCTGTGAAGAAATATTTCAGTATTTTAATTTATTTCTTGAGGAAAGAATAAATTTCTGTTAACTTTTTATGACTTGTGCATTCAATAAATAACGAACCCGTACGCACATAACAATATTATGAGTTGTTATGCTGATGAACTACTAAAAATATAGAACTTGACAATGAACTTGCACTCAAATTAGATAATACACATACATTTAATAATTCTGTCAGCAAAAATCTTTAGAATGCACATATCAATAAAAATGCAATACATAAATGCAAAACAATTCTCACTTTTGAGTTGCGAGAAAACTGAACAGAACACACTTCACTTCCATCGTGAGCTCCTGGAAATGTATTAAAACATCTATTACTCACACCATCCCACAGCTTAATATCTCCATCCCTTGAACATGTGGCATACATATTTGCATTGGGACTATACTTAACCTGCATAAATAAGAAAAATTACAAATTAAATATTTTTATTGAAAGTATAAAAAATTTTTTATATCAATTAATATGAAGTATTTATGCAAAAATATGAAGCATTGGTATAAGGTGCTTAAAAATCTACTTTTTGATAACTAACAAAAAGTGTGATAATCTTTTAAATAAACACATAGTGTTAGTGTTTCTAAACACGGAAAGAAGCAAGGAGATAATAAAAGGAATGAATACATTTCTCAGCAAGTCATGGTTATATGCACACATCTATATAATTTATTTATTTTTAATTAAAAAAGTATTTTTAAGATAATCTCCACAAGAAAATGAACTGCCAAATTTATTTGCACTACTATCTCCACAAGGATACTGGTTTACAAATAAAATAATTATACTATTTTTATAAACTTCATTTATTATGCAACATTTACTTGGGACAGTAATAATAATAACTATTTTTTTTTAAATAATAGCTTAAAATAATGTTTTCTCCTTGGCACAAGTAATTTTGTTGTAAGCTATATAGTGATTATAAGGGGCATCCATAATTAAAGTTTTCTGTTGAGAGCTGCCTACAGCAGTAATCAGACATTAGAAAAGTCTGAAACTTTGTGTATGATGTAATAAAGGAATAGCAAAGGCGTTTCACAAAAAAACAAATTAGTTCCAAATTATTACCACTAGACAGCATTACTGAGAAATACCTGTAGTAAATTCAAATTTTTACAGTGCCACACAAAAGATATTATAAAGTCTGCAAACACAGGTAGAGAATTTGTTTTCAATGTGGTCACCATTGACAATTACTATTTGTTTATAAGATTCAGAAATTGTTTCCTGTTTGTCATACCTAAAAACATGTCTTTTTTCTCAAGATTATGATATTTGTGGAAGTCTATAATCTTTCTTTCATATTCAAGTGGCAATATTTGTGCTAATGTAGTTTTGGTATGTATACACAGACCATTTCTCTTCATGAATCTCTCGCACCATAATTTTATCTCAGAAAAATAGGCAATAGCCTGTGCTTTAATTAAAATAATTTTTTCCGTTCATTAAACAGTAACCCCATTCTCCTTGTTATTTACTATTCAATTCTTAACATGTTCCTTAAGCTTTGGTCATTTGGGGGGATGTAAACATAAAGTTCTATTATTCCTATCAGCATTCCTTAAATCCATCTTCTGCTTCCACTATTCATGTATCCTCTTCTCAAATGGAGGTATGCCACAATACTTTTCAGCTGCTCTTTTTGATACTCTAAAGCATAACTCATGAGTTTAAATCCAATACTGTATGACAACCTTTTGTTGTTACATCCCATGAGGCACTCTAATTTTAACTTTTTACGTAACACTTAATTTCTCTGTATAAAAGCAGATATAAATACTAACGAGAAAGCAGCATATTTCCCACTGAACACTCTCATATACTTAATAGTCCTTAAACTTGGAGTCTATAGTCAGTCATGACTATAGACTCCAAGTTTATAACATGAGATATTCTGATTTCAGTGAATGAATCACCAAGACACCTTCATTTTGAGCCAGTTATATTGAAATGCCAAATACAATGTAAACAAACAGATGCCAGTTGCATAGACATGGCAGCTACCATGAATTGCTGCTTGCATTTAAAAAAGTTATAAGTTATTTCTCCCGCCTTCCTGGCATGCTTTCATAGTGTAGTGGTCAGCATGCTGGGCACGTATTCCAGAGGTCAGTGGTTCGAGTACTGGTGAAGGCGTTGCTCATTTTTCATCACTCCTGCTTATGAAATAACTTAATGTTTCTACACTGGCGCCTGAACTAAAAAGGTGGTGGACGATGATTCTCCACCACCGGGATTTGGCGATTGGGTACCCTAAACCCCAATCACCCTTCTAAAGGGGCAGTATATAAAGTATTTCTCCCACCTTCTTCGCATGCCTTCATGGTGTAGTGGTCAGCACACTGGGCGCCTATTCCAGAGGTCCATGGTTCGAGTCCCGGCAAAGGCATTGCTCATTTTTCCTGTCTCCTGCTTTATACAAAGTAATAATAAGAAAAGAATATTACCATTTTCAAACATAAGTTGGGATAAAGCAAGTGACAATACAGAAAGTAGTGAAAAGTTAGATGGATTTCAAAGAAGAATTGTTTCTGTACTGTTCACTGGATTTAGTTGATGTGGTTTGTAATACATCTTGTTATTGATGCAGTGTGGTTTTGAACAAGCAGGGTATTTATTTTTAATTAATTTACACTTAATGTGTACATTACTAAACCAGAACTTTTTTCATTTTGTCCATTTTATAAAAATGATGCTTCTGAAAGTAAATTTCATTGTCCCTAAATACTATGAAAGTTATATTCTAAGTTACTTTTAGCATTATGGTCTAACTAAATAAGAACTATGAAAGTCATTTTCTAAGTTACTTTTAGCATTGGTTTCTAACATGTGAGATGAAACTAAACTATATTACATTACATAGAACACATACATATGCACAACACTGTATGAAGTGGTCATCAAAATTAAAAGATAATGAGAAAAATATGCTCACCAAGTTAATGTTGCAACCAATGCTGTAATTATTTATGTTTATTAAATTCAAGTTTTGCACTTCCATGCTGCTTCCATGCTTAGTGCTGGAAATATGCAAAGTCGGTGATTGACAATCTGGTGCGAAATGGACGCATGTTGGAATTCCAGTCTGTATGTAGTCTTGTTTAAAGTGAATGTGATTTCCGAGAGTGATCAGTATTCAGTAGTTATGGCTCAAAGGCATCATTTAATTTAAGGTCAAAAGTGCCAAATAATTTGGTAGCATTGAGGAAGGGCAAACACAAATGGAGGTTGCCCAAAATTTGAATATGCATCAAAGTGCCATATCAAGAGTTTGCAGCCGCTTTTTAAGCACTGGATCAGTTGATAGACAGCCTGGTCAAGGGTGACCAAGAGAAACAACTGCATCAAAAGACTGTTTTCTGTCAGATATATGGTATACCTCAGAATCTTCATGACAGTGGCCTGAGTGGCAACCTACCAATTGTCATTCAGAATTATTTTAACGCTAGAACATTTCAAGTAAGGATTGGCTCCGTTTTGTCGGATATTTTTGAAAAGGAAGAGGGTGCTTCAAGGCTGTGTGCTCAGTTTAACCCTGTTTAGCTTAAAAATCAACTCTGTACTAAAAGAATTTCCTCCCACAATCTTGGGATCTTTATATGTTGATGATCTACAGATTAGCTGTCGAGGGGCAAACATGAGACATGTAGAGGGGAAAGTTGCACATCGCTTTGAACAGGATCCAAGATTGGTCAGAGAAGCAAGGATTTACCTTTTTGAATAGAAGACAAGACTTTGTGCATGTACTATTGTAGGAAGTGAGGTCTCCATCCTGAGCCTGAGTTATATCTAAATGGTTCAATGATTCCAGTTGTACCTGAAGTAAAATTTTTAGAAGTGATGTTCGACCGAAATTTGACTTTCTTTTCTCATGTCTTAAACCTGAGGAAGAAATGCTTAAAAACAATAAATATTTTAAAAGTCTTGGCGACCACCTCCTGGGGTGCCGAGCGTTGCTCTATGCTTCACATTTACAGAGCGCTTGTCCACACTAGACTGGACTATGGCTCAATTGTTTACAGATCCACTCGGTCTTTAGTGTTCTCTAACAAACCATCACTTCATCTGAGGCGGTAACCGTTGTCCATCTTGCAGTATTTTAAACTTTTGTCGCAACCTGAGCATCCTAATAAGCTGTGCTTACTCGATAATGTGTATGAATATTTATTTGACTGCGTCACTGTGTCATTGAGGAACTCTCCTTCTCTGATATGTGCCCCCAAGTAGTGCAGAATTTTGAAATCCCATTTTGGTAGAATGTAGAGATCCAGCTTCTTGATGTTTTCGACCATCACGTGAAGGCAAGCACTAACAAGATTGTTTACAGACAACTCTTTGCTGAGCACAGGCATAAATATAGCAGTTATCATCCAATATATACAGATGGATCCAGGTCAAATGTTCGTGTTGGGATGGCACTTGTAATTGGAGATCACAATAGAGGGCAGGGGTTTGCACAAGGCGTTCTCAATCTTATCATCTGAACCGTAATATATTATGGTCTTTTGTACATCTCAACGCTACACCATAAAAAAATTATTATATATACAAACTCCTACAGTGCATTGAACGCTTTAGAATCTTTTTCAGCACCAAGAATCCTATGATAGTTGATGTACTCAAGTTGAATATTAAGTTAAGAAGTCGTACTGCTGAGTATGATTACTGGGTAAGTAATCCTGTACTGCTCTGGGTTCCCAGACATGCAAGAATAAAAGGAAATGAGCTGGCAGATATCACAGCAAAATCTGCCATTGAACTATCCAGTCGCCTCATTCCCTTTAGAGATATATGTTGGGTCATCAAAGACAAGATCCTACAAAAATGGCAGCAACTTTGGGATATTCAGCTTTATAACAAGTTGAGAGGTGTAAAGCCTAGGATTGAGCATTGGATATTTACTAGAAATCGTAAGGAGAAAGTTCTTTTGTCTCACCTCAGAATTGGTCACACTAGAGTGACTCATAACTATCTTTTGAAAGGTGAGAATGAGCCTGTTTGTTTAAATTGCAATATCTGTTTATTAGTTGTCACATTTTAATTGAGTGTTCATATTTTAAGTCTTCATTAGAAATATTTTAATAGCTATGACTTACCTCTCAACTGTTTAATTCGAAGAGAGGTCAATAGAAATTAATTTTATTATTTGAAAGAGACTGGCTTTTATTACCCCATCTAATCCGATTTGAAGATTGTGTATTGTATTTTTAGGTTTACCACTTCTGTGCTTTTTGTTTTTACATGACTTCATTCTCTGGATATGATATATTTGCCCGCCTTCTTATTTTCTTTACTCATAATTTGTTTCGAATTCATCAAATTAAGTCACACCACCTCGTGTTGGGTGCATTATAATCATCTTTGTCTTGCAACAATTATCTCACTCATTCTATTCCATCTGCTGAATCAGCTTGTGTCTTAGAAGATGTAGTTATACCTTCAGCCCATAAGATGCAGCTGATTTTATGGCTCATTTTGGGGTAAAGAAAATGGATCTTATGGGTCAGAATATATGGAAAATATTACATTTGCTATCTAAAATATGAAATATATATAAAATGAATAACTCCTTTGATAACAGTTCAGTTTCTGTATATATATATTTATAACATAAACTGTGAAATTACACTTAAAATTACTAAAGTTTTATTTCAGATTTTAAATAAAGTTGCCACATTTTCTTTGACAATAGTGAAAGGCCTTACCATAGTAATTGGTGCTTTATGTTGATCATCTGGTTGATCACTAACAAAACACTGTGTAGTTCGAACATCATATAATCGCACTAAAAAATAAATAAGTCAGCTAAATATGAAATATGGACACTAAGTCAATCTACCAAAAAGTCAAAAGACAATACAATTAAAGCTTACGCCCTGAAAACAAATGAAAAAAAAAAACTTACAGACAGGATGCTGGGTTCCTACTAATATAAAGTCACCAGATGGATGTAAAGACAAGCATCTAACCATTTCAGCTTCCTATAGAAAATAATCATATATAATTGATAGAATAAAACATTTTGTTTTATTAAAGCAAAAAGCAAAATAATTCATTTGGTTTGGTAAAATGAGAAGGTGAAGACAGTGCTAAAAATCTCCCTTTCATTAAGATACAGCATAGCTAATCACTTTCAGATTTAGCCTTAAACTTACTGGGTGTTATAGAAGAGAAACAGAAACATGACATATG
>KK112263.1:462348-511215 GCA_000611955.2 Stegodyphus mimosarum | reverse complement strand
AAAAAAAAAAAAAAAAACTAATAGCTTGATTTATTAATTTTTATCAGATGAATTCAGATTTTTAATAGCACAACACAATAATGATTCAAAATATGTTAAAAAAATTTCATTCTATAAAGATTTTATATATTATCAATTATAACCAATTATTCATTAAAACAAATAATTAATACTTTTCTTCGACAAAAAAATTAATAAATAACATTTATTTAGATTTAATGTATCAAAAATTCCTAACTCCTGTTAAAACATAACAGATAAACAAATTTACAATCAAAATTTTGATCAAATGTTATTAATATACACATCAGGCTCAATCTTCACTACCTTCTTCTAATACACAAAGATGTATTGAATTATCTCTGGTATAAAAAAAAAAAAAAAAATCTAGTGCTTATAAAGAAACTTTAACATCATATACTTCATTAAGTCATAAACTTAATTAAAAATATTAAAAGGTAGACATAGAAAATTACACAACAATCTATTGAGTAAAATAAAAACAGAACTTACATGAATTGTTCTAAAAGCCCGCTTCACAGATGGTTTAGAAAAATCAAAAAACTTTACAGTATAATCTCTACTTCCAGATACTAGAATCTGCTCAGTAGGATGGAACTCTAAACAAGTGACTTCCTAAATAAATTAAAAATTTAATTATGCAACAAAAATTATGTACTAACAATTTCAAATTTTATGCTATATATTAAAAAAAAAAGAAATAATTTATACACACTAAAGACAGAATTTTTTTTTTAAATGTCTCTTTTGCTAACAAAATATCAAATATCTGAAAATAAATTTAACAGTAAGATTTGCTATTAATATTAATATACTTTTGGTAACTTGACAAATGCTGATGAGCAACAACTTTACATATAGATTTTTCTATCAGATATTATACAATATTTGAAAATGAGAATTCTTAACTAGTTATAAATTCAAATCATAAGGTATTTTCTCCCTTCTTTCTGCATGTATGTCTGCTTCATGGTATAATTGGAAGCATCCTCCATGCATATTCGAGAGGTACAGAATTCGAGTCCCAGAAAGGGGACTACACATTTTTCACATCCCCCGATTCAAAAATATCTAATGACTCTACAAAGGCATCCAAACTAAAATATGATGGACAATAATTCGTCACCACCAAGATTTGGCAATTTGGTCCCCTAATCACCAGTTATCCTTTAAAAGGGGGTGTATATAAGGCATTTTATCCTTCCTTTCCACACACCTTTGTGGTGTAACCGAAAGCATACTTAATGTGTATTCGAGATGTCCGAGATTTGAGTCCCGGAGAGGGCACTGCACAATTTTCACATCTCCTGCTTTGAAAAACCTAATGGACTCTACAAAATGAAGAATAAAGCAAAAGTAAATCAAAACAAAAAACATTCAGTTGGTTGGTTAGATCACAACATTCTAATATTCTTTGGCTTGCCTATTGTTAGTACTATACATTTGTTTATCAAGAATGGCAATATATTAATTACCAACATTTTTCTTTTCAGTACTTGCATCAGTTTGTGATCTGTACACAGCAGAAAAATTATAAGATACTACGGTTAGAGAAAGATTTTGAGAATTGATAATAAAAAGGAATAAGATATTATTATATCTCTTATTTATTTTTTTTTTTTTAAATTTAGTTCAAACTAGGATATTTTCAGTTTTTGCCAAATTTATAAATAAAGTGCTGGCTTACTAAAAGTGCAATACTATGACAGACGACAGCTTTTATAGCCACAATTATTATACAGGAAACTTAACAATATCAGGATGAAAGGATTATATAAAAGCTCAGCTCAGCCTGTGAAAAGAAAGAAATCATTTATCTTTTATCACCATATACAGGTAACACGTAGAAATGGATGGGACACCAGGATTTCACCAAAAAGTTAACTAAAATACACAGCCTTTTTTTGGATGAATAATGAATTACTTTTTCCTTAAATTTTTAATAAAAAAAGTACGTCCAATTGAAAAACAATCTAGCTCTGAAAAAAATCTGCAAATTAAAGATAACTTGAATATCATAAAATATTTATTTACTTTTCAAAACAAGATAATAATATGTGAAAGACTGACCAAACGGCTTTTTCAAATAAATAATCTATATATTCAGCTAAACAAAACAATAATTATGAACAACAGACAAATAATATTATTGAAAACAACTGTATTTTTGATTCTTAATCAGACATCAATATCACAGCCCTCCCCCCCCAAAAAAAACACTTTTAAACATAACTGGTTGAACTTTGTTACTTCATCAATACTAAATGATTGCAAAATTAAAAACATTCTATGAAATCAGCTTTTCATCATAATTTTTAAAAATTAAATTGCAAAACTGATAAAAAAGTAATTTCAAAATATTCAATCAAATTTTTTGACATGCAGATACTTAAAAAAAAGTAAATTTCAAAATACTTAAGCTTTTTGGAATGCAAGATACTTAAAGGAGGAATGGGGGGGAGTTCTTTTACTTTATTTCACATCTACAATTCATCCATTATTTTAGGAAAGGGGGCTAAATGATTCATTTTTATAATTAAAATATGATGTTTTGTTTTATTTGATTATGGCAAAGCACGAGAGCTAACTGCCTAAAGCAAAGGATATCTTTGTGGAAGACTTTCTAAGGCAAACTGACCCATATTTATATTACACACGGGGAAAGTTAACTGAATGATGAACTTTACAGTAATGTAAAAAAAATGAATTTATTTCAATACATAATTTATAAAAATATCAAATTAATATTTTTACTTTTAAAACTGACTTCAAATAATAAAGAAACTGATTTAATCAAATTAAACATGTTACAATTTGGATTAATATATTCCTATTAATTGATACTGAATCTTCAGTCACACCATACCAAAATTATCATTTCATATAATAAGATTTTATATTCTAAGAAATGATTAAAACCAGACCTCAATATGATCATACAGCGTCCGTATTACAGGATGAGTTTCCATATTCTGTTGAGTCGTCTCTTGAGCAGCAACATCAGCAGGTGTTGCACTTTTTGCTAACATACGATCTACATCTAAAATCTAGAATACAATCTGTTATGCTACCATGCCAGAGCAACATTTTAAATTTAAGTTACAGACTTTAATACTTTTAATATCAGATCACAATATTTAATCAGATGAAGTACAATGAAAAGTTTTTTTTTAGTTACAAACAACTGAATAACAAATACAACAAAAACAGTATAAATATACGAATATATCATACTTTGATAGAAGCATCATGCGAACCAGTGGCAACAAGTTGACCTGAAATATACATAGAAAATTTTTAAGTAAGTACTTAGTAAATACATTAAGTGATATATAATCAGTTAATGTATTTACCAAGTACTGAACATAAAGACCAAAAGACAGAAAATAAAAATGGTGCATCTTACATTTTCTGATGAAAGATTTATTACCATGTTCAATACCAAAAATTTAATAATATGAAAAGAGAAAAAATTAGGTGTACAGTGCAAAGTCTGAAAAACAGAAGTCCAATAACCTGATTCATCTATTACCTCAAGCTCTTACAATGTATGCTTTAAATTTGTTTATTTATATCTGGTCAACTTTTCAAAAAAAATTGGTGACTAATTTTTTACTAGTTTAAAAGATAAAATACAACAGACATTTTCAAAAATGGCATCACACTAAGAATTACATGAAACAGGAACAAATTAACAAAATTAAAAACGGAAGAAGCATCCATAATAAAACTTAGATACATAGATAAAAGTAGCAAAATCTGCCATTTTATTACTCTACCAAAAATAGCAAAAATAAAAATAATCATAAAAAGAAGTGCTTCATAACAAAAATATTCATGAAAGAAAGCAAAAATTTGGATGACATTTACATTTTTACAGAATGCATTTTCAGCAGAATGTGAATTTCTACATTCTTTACTAATGGGCAAAATGATGTTACTTCTAAAGAAAAGGCAACACTTTCTTGTTCATTAGTTGACTAACTCCACAGTCCCATTATGATTCCTTACCAAGGGGGAAAAATGCTCTTGTTGGTACAAACACTTACCAGGAAAATTAACATCAGATTGCAATGAAGACAGATACAAGATAGCCATTATTTATCTCTTGAGAAATTCCAGACAGCAAAAATCAAATTCATGGGGGAGGGGGGTATTGTTAAATAAAAAAATTGATTGCATTCAGAAAGAAATTAAACTGAACTGGCGATGCTAAACTGTTGTTAAGGAAACATGTAATACAAAAAATAACGCAATTTTAATGGAAAGATAAGAGTTATATATATATATAACTCTTAGACTGTATATATATATAACTCTTAGACCTAAAAAAAAAAAAAAAAAAGACGCCCCAAGAAGGACTTATCCGAATGGGCCGAAAATCGGTAGAAGTGATGTACATGCACAGAAAAACAAATGATTACAGTTTGAGAAAAACTGGATGATTTATTGAAGTGGTAGAGCTTCACAAAGTGAAAAAGTCAGTAACGCGCTTGTCTACCTCCGTCAGTAACGCGCTTGGCCCTTATGCAAGCAGTTATTCGGCTTAGCATTGATTAATAGAGGCTGCGGATGCCCTCCTGAGGGATATTGTGCCAAATTCTGTCCAACTGGCGCGTTAGATCATCAACATCTCGACCTGGTTGGAGGGTCCTGCCCATAATTCTCCAAACGTGCTCAATAGGAGAGAGATCCAGCGACCTTGCTGAACAAGGTAATGTTCGGTAAGCACTAAGGCAAGCAGTAGATACATGTGCAGTGTGGGGGTGGGCATTATCTTGCTGAAATGTAAGCCCAGGGTGGCATGACATCAAGGGCAACAGAACGGGCCTTAGAACTTCGTCAACGTACCACAGTGCTGTAAGGTCACGACGGATGACAACCAAACGGGTCCTACTATGAAATGAAATGGCACCCTAGACCATCACTCCTGGCTGTCAGCCTGTCTGCCGGAAGACAGTCAGGTTGGTATCATACAGCTGTCCGGGGTGTCTCCAGACTCGCCTTCGCTGGTCATCGGGGCTCAGTTCAAAGGGGGACTCATCACTGAAGACTATTTTACTCCAGTCAGTGACATTCGGGTGCGAATGAGCCTGACACCACTGCAAACGGGCTTGCCATTGTACAGAGGTCAATGGTAGTTGGCGCAAGGGGCACCGTGACCTCAGCTCCCTTTCTGTGAGCCGTCTATTAATGGTCCTTGCGGTCACTGAAGCACTAGTTGCATGTACAATCATTGATAATGATGCATCTGGGGCTGTGATGCCGCTCTGAGGATTGCTCGGTCTTCACGTTCTGTCGTTTCTCTAGGCCTACCGCTTCCTTCTTGACGCTGTGTGCGGCCATGGTTCACTCATTCCTGCCAACATCGTCTAATAGTAGCATCATTTCTGCTTAAATGTTGAGCTATTCGCCAATAACACCAACCGGCTTCTTTGAACCCAACTACACGACCTCTCTCATATTCTGAGATCTGTGCATATCGTTCGTGCACCTGTATGTGAGGCATAGTTACTGTCTACCAGAGTACACGGAATGAAATTCGTGAAGAATTTATGACCTGGAATAGTAATTTCTCCTCTTAAATATCCTGCCAATTGGGCAGATCAGATGCACTGTAGCGACAACCCTTCATTCATTGGCAACCAAAATGTAAAATTTTGCATTTTCCATCGGAACCTGTATGCATATCAATTTGCTTGATATCTTTTTGGTGCGTCTTTTTGCGTTTTTTTTTTTTTTTTTTTGTCTAAAAGTGTATATAGAAAAGTAAAATCTGAATTTTTCAGATTTTACATTACGCCTAAAGGGGCGTTTTTTTTAACATTTTGTGAGTTACCTTTACTTATTAAATACCATGTTCTTTGCACTTAAACCATAAAATTCAATTCAACAGCAATATCACAAAATAATTTTAAAATTAGCATATCTTTAGAATTTCCGATACATAGTCTCACGCATTGGAGGTAATTTTTCTTTTTTTTTTCTGTTCAGTGATGCCATTGCTCACTTTGAAATGGTTGAGTTTCTTAATCAAAAATTCATTACAGTGTTACAAAAATGAATGAAATCGATAATAAAACAAATTCCAAATTAGGGCTTCCAGATTGCTTATATTCAGTGGAGGATAACATTATTCAAAATTGGATGGCTCTAGACCATACATATATTTATGCATATATATATATATATACATATATTTATGCATATACATATATATTAAAACCATACATATATTTATGTAGATTCTTCATTATTTAATTTCTTTAACAATAATACAGGATGAAAATATTTGGTGGCAACAATTTGGAAAGTGAATCTCCATTTATAGTGGATTGACGCAAAATGCCAAAATGAAATTAATAGCCCTTCTGGGCCCTTTGCACTAAAAAAAAAATTTGTCAAGTCTTCATTATAATGACAATGTCTCAACCATCATATCATTTAACAAATGGTGACATCTGTAGTATGGTTTTAAATTCACTGATAATGAAAAATGTGAAAAAGAGGTTGTTGAGACTGAAAAAATTTCAGCTGACTACTTAGAGAGAACTCTCAACACAGCAACTAAAGACTGAACAATAGAATAAGAAAGAAGCAATTATGTTTCTGTAAAATTAAAGAGAAAATATTAATAAATAAAGAAAATGAAACTGCTTAAACAACTTGCGAAGTCACTAGGTTATTTTTGAAGCAGAAGACATGAAAAATGAGCAGTGCCCTAGCCGAGACTCGAATCTGGACCTCTCAAATACATATCGAGTATGCTAACCGCTACACCACAAAGGCATGCCGGAAGGAAGGAGATAATACCTCCCATACTTCACCTTTTAAAGGGCAACAGACATCCACCACCTTTTAGTTCAGGTGCCACTGTAGAGCTATTAGGTTATTTTGAAGGAGAAAGACATGAAAAATGAGGAAATACCTCATAAACTTATGTTCAAAGAAATCTTTAATAAAAGAAAGCAAATGTTAATACTGAGCAGTTTTTCTCCCCCTAATTTTTATTTATTTATTTTATTATTTTTTTTTTAAGTTGTAAAAATGCTTCATTATTTCACAAACAACCATCTCATACTTTTAACTTCATATTTTCTACATGTCATACCCATAATTGAATTAATGATCTTAAACTGGAAATTACTGAAATTCCAAATTTCAATGCCTTCACAATTCCTGAATTTGAATTTTATACTATTCTTTTTTTACCGCTTAATGGTTAAATCAATAAATGCAAACTTAGCAAAACTATTTCACCAAGATAACAAAACTACCAGTGATTTTTAAGTTTAAAACGTTTATTTTATCGAAAATCAAATCCTACAGTTCAAATTTAAATATTAAAAAAAAAAAAAAATTGAGCTTTTTTCTGTTTTAAGAAAACATAAATCAGAAACATTTTTTCCTAAAATGACAAACTTAATACTTCAAAGGGGGGCATCATCGGCTCATTTCAACTGCAGTAATGTTTTTTTCTAAATGCAGAAATAAATCTATTTTATCTTACTCATTTCAACAAAAAATGAACAGAACAGCATGCTTTAAAATCTTTTTGTTTACAATATGTACACTGAAAACATGAATACAGCTATAAGAGATAAGAATAATATATTTAATTTAGCATCTGTCAATATGCAACACTGGCACACGCATCTTTCTGTAGAAAATCGTTTGGCATATATTGTCTTATTTGGCACACTGTCTCATTTTTTTACTGTTCTGTCAGTAAATAGTTAAAATATATTCACAAATACATTACAAATTAAAATTTTGCAATATTTTTAATTTAAAAATATGTTTGAAAAACTTACATAAAAAAAATATATATATACATAAAACCATGGCCTTTTTTTGGAGGTGTAGAAAGTAATTGATCACTAAGCAAGATAGAAAATAACATTCATATTTCACAAAATTTTAATCATTAAAAGATTTCCAGTAGATGGAAATATTAGCATTAGCAAAAGTTTTTAATCACTGTTAGGATAGCAAATGTTTTAGATTTCTTTCTTTTTTTAATGGCCGGGCACTTTATTTAACAGCCACTACAAGGGTTGGAAGTGGTGGCCATTTCATTACGGAAGCACCTAATAGGTGACCACCATTGTCTTCTACGGAATTCGAACCCGGACCCAACACTATGGCAGTCAGGGTGCTTTAGATTTCTAACATGATAGAACCTGCTCTTACAAGCATGGAAATTGTACAATCACAAATTATTTTAAAAGAAAATTTTAATTATAAATGAAATTCAATTACTGTGATTTAACCATAGCATCACCACTACTTACCCGATTTCCAATGCCGCATCATGGTTTTTTCGAGACGTGTGATACTATGTTGCTGAAAATAATGCATGGCATCTTCACCCACTTATACTAAATTCTAAACTTTAATCATTTTCCCCTTATCAATGAATGTGTATAATTTATTACAGTGACCTTTCATATGCAATTCACATTCAACATAATAGGCTGCTAGAAATGCTCTGAATTACATCGCTGTAAAATTACAAGTTAGCACAGCTAACATTTCTAGAGATGAGATATAATACTTAAATATTAAAATTTGTAGTTAAATTAAAAATTTCTCAAAAAGCATTACAAAAAAAGAAAATCCAGAATAGCTATTTTGAAGTCAGTATTGTTCCAGACTGTAAAAATCTAAAATTAATAGATGAAAAAATAACATAGCAAACTGAACTTACCATCACTGCTAAATGCTCCAGCTCGGCATTGGGCTTTATGAGATGTGACATAACATGTTTCATATAATGCTGGCTCAGGTGCAAGTGATGGTGCTTCAATACAAAATACATTTAATTATATAAGGAATATATTTTTAAATGGAAATTAAAAATTGTTTCTCATTACAATTTTCATTTTCTTCAGTTTTAAAATAAAAAAAAAACAAAATTAGGAGTAGTCATGGATTATTTTACAGTAAATTTCTAAACTTTAGCACGAAAAGCGCCAAATTCAATCTTCATCAATCCAGTT
The DNA here is from genome assembly GCA_000611955.2 of Stegodyphus mimosarum. Lineage (NCBI taxonomy): Eukaryota > Metazoa > Arthropoda > Arachnida > Araneae > Eresidae > Stegodyphus > Stegodyphus mimosarum. Next base: position 502,192 of record KK112263.1, on the reverse strand, counting down.
ACATTGCTGTAAATTTAAGCATAATAAACACAGACTGAACAAGCATATTTTTATTAGATGGGGGGGGGGGAAACTGGATCCAAAGATATTCTTAATGTAAATTAGAAAATGGAAGCTGATGACACAAAAGGAAAACATGTATATATATTTTTTTTTAGTCTAAAAATAATAATTCTTCTTCAATTGCACTACAGTCTATCACAGACGAAGGCTGTCTTAAAAAGCTTCTTCCAATGGATTTCATTAGTCGCTATGGCAATTTTGAGGGACGTCTTCCTCTCTTCCTGGTACCCTTTACATTTGCAAAGTTCACCTTTTTAATAGTGTTCAAGTTGTCACATCTAAAAATATATGCAAGTCACCTGATAGGATAAGATTTGATGACTTGGACAATAATAGGTTGTTTGCATCTTCTATATATTTCATAGTTAAACAAAATTCTCCATCTATTAATTTCTCTAACTGGGCCATATATTTTTCATTGTAACTTTCTTTTGAAGATTAGAAGTCTTTTTTCATTTGTTACTGTTAAGGGTCAGCCTTCATTACCATACAATACAGTAATTCTAATAAAAGTTGTATAAAGCTTTATTTTTATCTTGAAGTTTAATAATTTAGTCACTAAAAAATTCTTTAAACCATGATAACTTCTATTAGCTCTACATAATGTATTGTCAGTTTCAAGTTTAATATTGTTACCATTAGAGACAATAGTATTGAGATATGTAAACTGAGAAACAGTTTCGAAAACATAAGAATTTATTTGCAGTGGAAGAGGATTATGTACTCTACTAGTTACCGCCACATAATTTGCTTTATACTCATTAATGGATAATCCAATGTATCTGACTGCAGATTCTACAGAAATAAAGGAACAAAAAGTCTCCACATCTATTAGTTTATTTCTAACAATAATGTTGATGTCATCAACGTATGGATTCAGAGACTTTATAGATCTCTGAAATATGGTGCCTCTAGTTATAATTCTGGCATCTCTAATAGCCTATTCAAGGGCGATATTAAAAAACATACATGAAAGGGCATCACCCTGTCTCTACCCCCTTTTAGTGTAGAATGCCTCTGATAGATCAGACGTGATTTTAACTCTGCAATTTATTCTCTTTAAAATTATTCTAGACAGATCAATCAATTTTAAATCTGAATTCCAGCATAGCTTCAAACAGCTTTTTACAGTATATACAATCATGAGCAGCTTTTAAATCTACACTCACGTTTGTGAAAATTGCAACACCATGAAGGACTTACGCGAGTGAGCTGAAATTTTCAGGAAATGCAAAGTAGCGCATGATATGCAAATGATTAGAATTGCAAATCCGTAGCGCATGCGTATGCTGAGCAGCGCCCTCTGAACGGCTGATGGATCCGAATAAATAGACGGCTGTAGCGAGGCGTGTATGGTTATCGGTGGTTATCTGCTAGTGGTAAACGTTAACTCAATCTGTACTTATGCCTCGTCGACGAAAGAGAGCGAGATTTGAACAACTTACAGAGTTTGAACGAGGGAGAATCATCGGCCTTCGTGAAGCTGGATTGTCGTATCGTGCAGTAGCCTCTCGTGTGCAGCGTAACAGCAGCACAGTGATGCGCGTTTGGAAGCAGTGGACGGACGAGTGTCGGACAACTCGGAAATCCGGGAGTGGACCCCGAAATGTGACGTCAGCTCGCGATGATAGACACCTGGTCCGCATGGCGCGGACGGACCGTACAGCTTCCTCTAGACAATTGGCAGCACTGTGGTCAATAGCTACAGGTGTTTCATTGTGTGCTTCATCAATTCGTAGACGTCTGCTGCAGTGTGGACTGCGCGCACGGACTCCTTTATACAGGATCCCCCTAACGCACGACCATCGCCGCCTGCGGCTACAATGGGCCAATCAGCATAGAGACTGGCGTGCTGATTGGCAGCATGTCGTGTTTTCTGACGAATCCCGCTTTAATTTGTGGTACCATGATGGCCGCATTCGTGTCAGACGCTATGCCGGTGAACGCCACCTTCCGGAGTGCATTATCGAACGCCACAGTGGACGAACACCCGGAGTTATGGTCTGGGGCGCCATAGCATATCATAGACGATCTCAATTGCTACGAATTGTGGGCAATCTGAACAGCAACCGGTATATCCGTGAAGTTCTACAGCCCGAAGCTGTTCCCTTCCTTCAAAGCTTGCCAGGCGCTGTATTTCAACAGGACAATGCCCGCCCTCATACTGCTCGGATTGTTAAATCCTTCTTTGCAGCGCAGCAGGTACAGCTTCTTCCTTGGCCTGCGTGTTCCCCGGATATGTCGCCAATTGAACATGTGTGGGATGTCATTGGTCGGCGTCTTGCTCGTGATCCTCGTCCTGTTGCGTCTGCAGACGAACTTTGGGTACGCGTACAAACGATATGGAATGCTCTTCCTCAGTCAGACATTCAAACTTTGTTTGACTCCATGCCACGTCGTGTAGCAGCACTTATTGCGGCGCGTGGTGGCCACACAAAATACTGATTCTGATCTCTTGTTCTTGATTGTTTGCTTTGAACATTTAATCATTTATTTGTACCACTACCACTCAACTGTGTATTAAATTGCATTCAATTATGACGATTCCTTCTTGGTGTTGCAATTTTCACAAACGTGAGTGTATAAAACTAACAATAATTACAATATTAATTATACACTAGATACATTACAATATTAATAATAAACTAGATGTTGATAAAAAATTCCCATTCTGAAAAATTTAATAGGAAGAAAATTAAATTATTTTATTATAATAAAAAAAACAATGGATTTTATCCAAATATATATAATAAAGAATATCTAAAAGATTAAATTAGCAACCTAAATTTCCATTCTCAATTCTAAAAATAGTAACCTCTTTCTGCACTGCATCATTTCTAGATTAATCAATGTCATATGACTCTTACATAATTCTGGTGAGGTAGATGGAATTAAAAATCAAGCAGCCAATAATAATTTTACAGAAGTATTAACTATCCAATCAAAACGTATTGGGAACCAAAGCTAACTCAGTCTGAATTAAGATTTCACCCTGAATGTAATGCACTTGCTCTCTACTCTTCGGCCTAGCTGGATTGCTGTCTGCTGCTTTCTTCTTTCTGCAAAGTTATCAAAAATGTAAACCTCTTGAAATGGGGATAAATAATTTGCCAAGTTGTTTGTGGCCGCAATATGTTTACTGAAAATAAAATGAAGATTTACTCTGCCTCGACTGCCAAATGAAGATTTACTCTGCTTCGACTGCCAAATTTCTTATTCAGTGTGGACCGGCATCATAGCATTCTACGACATCAAAATTCCTGCTCGTCATTGACTTCTAAATTTGTTTTTATTATTGCATATATATATATGTAATAATATGAAAGCACAATTTTAGACAGACTGATGTAAGAACATTGAGATGTAGATGCGTAGAAATGCTGATTGCGAAGATACTTGATGCTTAGAGCATCCATCTATTGTGAAGAAGAAACAGGTGAGCTGGATTAAAGTCCATATTTATTTAAATTCAAATTTGTGGCCAGAATTCACTTGGCACTCCAATCGTGCCTATTTCCAGAACATTTCACAATTTTGATACTATAGCGATAGAAGCGATCACTGCAGCAAAGCATTTCAACAGCATGAAAGCGTAAGCGAGAAGGAAGAGTGTCAGAGTACTTCAGAAGAAGTTTCAGTTCCGACTTTTGGTTTACAATTACATTGATTGCATAAAAAATATCTGCATTAAGCGTTACGTAACATCGCATGACTAATTTGAAAGACACAGTTTAGATTTATAGGACTATTTTTAAGATAGAGAAATGAAGACCCCAAATTAAATAAAACTAAAAGAGGTTGTAGCCAATTAAAATTAGAAGTTTGCTTTTGTATTTTACATATATATATTCACAACTTTTATAATTCTATAAGAAAAACAGAACATAAAATTATGTAAATAACAATGTAATATTAAAAAGAAATCAATCTGTCTTTAGAAAAATTAAAAACCCTTACGCATCAATACAATACATGAAAAATAAACAAATTTTGAAATTTAAAGTTAGGCAAAATTCAGTATTGGTTTGTATACATAGTATAAAATAAAAATAACAAAATGCAAAATGATAAACAAAATGTAAAACTTACCTTCAGTTTCATATTCAAGATCTATGCCAATACCAACATTTGATGTATCCACTCTCATTGCATCATGTTCCTTATTATCTGGAAACGATTACAAGAAACTTAACTAGTCAAGGATACTAAAACTAAATATTACTTTTGACTGTTAACAAAAAATTATAGCATGAAAAAGCTTTTTAAGCAGTTACAGGTTTAAACAATGAAATGTTGCAAATGAATAAGCAGCGGCTGAGCAGTAAAGCTGCTGAACACTGGTAGTTAAGTCCTGGGTTCTAATCCCAGTGAACAGGCTGACTGCATGGGTGTTTTTGTGGTTTTCTCAATATGCAATGTGTCAACAAGGCAGTTTAGGGGATTATTTTAATTTCTTAATAGTTATTTTTAATTTTGAAACCATTTCCTTTAAATTCTTGTTTTCCACCTACAATTTCCTGCCAGAATGAGATTTCAGTAGCATATTTTATGTTAATGAAGCAAAACTAGCATTTAAGCTCAGGAGTTCTCAGTAGAGCATGTTCTACCTTCAGGCCACATCCCGGCTTTAAGCCCGTCTATCTCGCTACATTTGGGCATAGTCTTATGTGCCTCTTAGTATTCATCGGTGAGGTTTAATTATGGCCCAACTCAGTTAGTTATCTTTGAACATCTTTGACTAAAGTTTAGCTAGTTAGAACTAGTTTAGTTTCTTATTTTCTATTTCAAGTTAAAGCCCAGGTGGATGTTTTCCTGTAAGCCTGAGAAGGGCTGTTTGTTAGTATTTCTTTGAATAAATAAAAGGATATTTTAACCGTTTCTTTTGGATTAATATTTTATATTTGTAAGAACATCAGAGAATAGTTGCTAGGCACTTCACCAAAAGTTTTATTAGCCATGGACATGTAAATTAAATACAACTTTATACTTTTAGAAGGTTCTTCCTGAAAGCACCCCTTCTCTTAGGCAGATACCCCAAGTGTGCTTTACTGTAACCTAATAAACCATATCAAGCAAATGAATAAGCCATTTCTAGGCTATAATAACTTTTATTACTGCAACTGAGTGCCTACTATCCATTTGAATTTCAATTCCCATCCATTTTGTTCAACACTTATGGTACGGAATGTCTGCCTCTGCCACTAGAGAGTGGGAGAAAGGATGCCTTGTCACAAAGCTGTCACCAAACAAGCCAATTTATAATAAACTGCTGGAAGGAAAATTCTGCATATGATGGCCTAATGTAAGGAGGTTCAGTTTTTTTGTCAGCAACATGCCTTGTTGAATAGTGGTTACAACAGCTTAGTATCTATAACCTTGGTTGCAAAACTATACTTTTAACAAATGGCTAATTTTTATTATGCAATTAAAAATTTCACTGATCAATTTTTTGAATTGAATTATTTGTAATTCAATTCTGATACAAAATATATTATCATTTAGTTAGATATTCTAAATTTTATTTCCTTAATCAATTTAATTTAATATTTTTTTTACACTTTTATGCAAAGAAATCCCAAGCATTGAAGGAGCTTTTGGAAAGGAAATCCCAAGCTTTTATTTGCTAAAAGCACTTTTAAATAAGATGGAAAATAATATTAATAACTAATGCACATGGTATTTGTATGGATAAACTTAGTTACGTACCATATACTGAAGTAATTAAATACAAATATTAACTGATTAAACACAGCTTGAATCTTCATATAAAAAATCTACAAATGTTCTACAGTATATTAAGAAAACTCTGATCAAATGAAATTAAATAAAATCAATAAAAAATAATAGTAAAAAAAAAAAAAAAAGGAATTTAAATAGTAAAAAAAAGGAATTTAAATTTATGGCAACAAATTATTTTACAATCACAAGAGTTGGGAGACTGGAATTTGCCTAATTTAAATTTCATTTATTGGTGGGAAATATTTTCCTTAGTAAAAGCTAAAAATTAAAAAAAGGGAGATTCAATGATTGACCGGGAAATGTGATGAAAAACTGGAAGTCTCCTGGTAAAATCGAGAGAGTTTGCAGCTATGATAATAACCTGTCTGCAAGAATACAGAACACAAAGGACATCTGAATGAGTCGCAAACAGCCTACTTTTAAAGTTGCTTTTTAAACTTAATCTTTTCATGCCAGTTACTTATAAATGAGACTCCAATGACAACCATGTAATGTAATCAATTAATTTTTTGTGCTGAGAATCAAGCCTGAGGTCCAACTACTGCTTTAAATGCTCAATCCTTAATAAAATGGAATTTTACAAAGGAATATGGGTTAGAAACATGTAGCTTGATTACGTTTCAATGTATTTTAATTATGTTTATTTTATGTTTAATTGTTTTTCATCATATCATTGATTTAATAAATAGAAATAGAATAGATATAACTCTATCTAAAGTAACAGTTTAAAAGCAACAGACTTTAAATGACATGAAGTCTCTCCGTATAATACCTTTCATCAGTGTTATAAAAGAAATTACTAGAGAACTTGAATAGATCTTTAAAAATCATTCAAATCACATTCTTGTTTTTAACTAAAGCTTAAATGCATAACATGAACCATGCCCTTTAGTGCTTCTTCGCATGATTTAAATTTTTATTACACATAATAAGCTAAATCTAAAAGATTCAGTAAAAAATGACAGCAGCCTTCGGTTTATATTTTAACTAGAAGATGCCCACAGATGTTGCATTATGCATAATTTAACACCTTTTTTCTTTTATACATTAGAGATGATTACTTCCCTGTTTAACAGATCAGCTTTTGACAGAAACAGAAAAGCTTCAGGCAAGATCTGAAATTTAAATGTTACAAATTGGATGACAAGATTGCAATTTTGGCATCTAGGCAGAGAGCAGTACTAATATTTCTTACTTGGTTCTTACTGGTTGTCATTAATTAAATAAAATTGCTTGAAAATGCTATAAAAATTTGAATTAATATATATTACCTCCACTTAAAATTACATTCCATATGCTTCCCTTTTTCCAAGTATTAGTAATAAGCTAATTGAATTTTAAAGTAATACACTTTCCAAATACTGGCCCATTTAAATTTTGAGATAGTTACAACTTTAAAATGTATTATTTTAAATAACTGTTCATAATTCTTCAGTTAGAACTTATGAACTAGTAACAGCTATTCATTTATCTTTGGGATACTTCCTTCCTGATTATCCACACCTTTGGTTATAAACATTCAGTCCATACAGTGTTCTTTGCCTTTTGCAAATACACATGCATCAATAGGCAATCTATACATGTGCATACCACATAAATTTGAGTATACAATATAAAGTAAGAGATCCAAAATTGTAAGGACTTTGGACTTTCATGGATATTAGATTATCAATTTAAATCTAATAAGGTGATATGCAGAAATTATAAAATTAAAAATTTGTTTGCTTTAATAAACATTTCTTTCAACGTAAGTTGTTTAAGGTGCTTCATTTTTTTCCTGCTAATACTTTAATTCTATATATAGTCATAATTTCTTGTTCAGTCGCAAAGTTCCATTGTTCAAATCTTGCAACTACCATATCAAAAGTTCCCAGTAAATTGTCAACTGAAATTCACTATCGATAACAATACTTTCAAGATTTAGAACTGCAGATTTTGGCATGTGTTAGCTGACTGATGATTAGAGTATTGTTAGTGTAATGAAAACCTTCTGTTATATTTTCATTTATTATCATTTCTCTACTATCACATTAAATGAAAAATGTCACTTTTTGTTTACAATATCTAAAAACATTCAAGTTTGTGGCTATTACCATAAAGTTTAGCTTATTGCTATACACTATTAATGATATATCAAGAGATCAGTGACTAAAAATATGTTGTTCTAAATCTTTCATAATTTTATCACATGCTGATGAAGTTAAGTCTGAATCATATTAGTTAAGTTAGTTATTATTCTTACACCGCAGATGCTTACATCTTATGTAAGTCTTGAACAAATCAGTTCCCATATATACTTAAGGCATATTCAGGGGCAGCGATCGATATCACTCGCGGCGAAAATCCTCTGGCAGCCAAAAACTACATGCAACAAATATAACTTGCTGATAATCTCAGTGCTGGAAAATGCTGGAAAGGGGAACCGTGAAAATCAAGTAGTACCAGATTTGAATATAACCGCACTTGTTATCATACTTAATACAATTATATAAAGAATTTACTTTGACATATATAAACATGCCAGAAACTACTATTTATTATTTTATTTGATGCAGTTTTATTAAAAAAGCATATATAAACATACTAGAAAATTTCCAGCGTCCACAGTTCAGCAATTGCTGCCGAATGTTTCAAATAACAATTTTGCTTCATTTTCCAATGACGGAAAACAGTAAATGGAAAGCAATAACTATTTTACAACAAAAAACTGCTATATTTGGCCCAAATGCGCTTTAGCCCACTGCTTGGCGGCGATTGTTTTTGAATGAGCAATAAACGCGCCAACATGGGTAACTCCGTATATCCGCGAACATGGCTGACTGGGTATTTTGAAGCTACGGAAACATGTAGTTTTTGCGCATGCGTATTTCCTATTTTATAAAGAACGGGTTTATTGGTAATGTGAGATGACGTAGCGGTTTATTCGAAATTCTTACGTGTTAATTTAAGTAGTTATTTCAGTTGTCGTTGTATTCTTTGAATGCGGTGTTTTTGTGTTGAGTGTTTGCTATTTTCGTACCTTATATTTCGCTAAATACCGAGTCGGTATGGATTTAGCTGTGATGCTGAGAGAGGTGAGTGAATGTACATGTACATTTATTACTTTATTGGAAGTGCAAGTTGCTTAATTTTTATATTTTGTTGCCTTTTATTGAAATAATTTGGCTCAGCTGAAGAACAGAACGCTGGTATCGTTTGCAATTTATTTTATTTTGTTGATTTGTGCACATTGCCTACATTGTGCAATTCGCTGATGTTTTTTTTAAGTTAAAACGGAACGCTGTGCACATGGCATTTTCTTGTAATTTATTTTCGTTATTTTAGCTTATTTTGTTGATTTGTGCACGTTGCCTACATTGTGCAATTCGCTGAAGTTTTTTTTAAGTTTAAAAGGAACGCTGTGCACATGGCATTTTCTTGTAATTTATTTTCGTTATTCTAGCTTATTTTGTTTATTTGTGTACGTTGCCTACATTGTGCAATTCTCAGATTTTTTTTTAAGTTAAAACGGAACGGTGTGTACATGGTATCGTTTGTAATTTTAATGCCCTTTTAAAAAAAATTCCTTCTTTCTGGGATGCCATTTTGGTTACGTTTTCGCGGAGCGTGTCGGGAAGGTTATGTAACGGCATAAAATGTGTAAGTATTACAACATAAAATGTAAATAATTAATTTAAAGGTAACCTGCAAATATTTTAATGATCGTAATGTTCGTTTTGCACATTATTTTATTATATTTTTGTGGCAACAGTTTCCATACTAATTTATGGTTTAGAATTCTATGTTTTGTTTACAATAGGTTTTCGCGGAGCGTGTCGGGAAGGTTGCAATTAATTGCAAAGACGTTTCGCAGAAACGCGCCGAATTGGCGATTTTCAAAACATCGCCAAGCAGTGGGCTAAAGCGCATTTTCACCCTATATTTAAACAATGGTATTACATACAAAAAACCAGTTAGACTCATTTGCTCCTTGCTCATATACAGATTAGCAATTGTTCTCACAGACTGGCAGATCATTAACTGTTTATTGTCCATAAATGCAGAAATACACTTTCTCGCCAAGACCACTACAGAAGACAAGTATCCAAATTTTTACTTCATTTGAATATATGCATCTCGTTTTCTGAAGATTAATTTTTTTTTATTATTTTTACATCAAACTACTTTGATAGTTACTTGGTTAAAATTTAATTGCACAAGAAAACATGCACTTTATTATGACTTACCTAACTCAGTTCTTAATCCCAATGCTACTATTTGAAGCAGACGATCAGAAGGAGGACAGGGAGGTTGAGTTTTAATCAAATTTGATAAACTCACAGCTAATGTTTGGTAACCATCATAAAATAACTGGCTATAAAAAATTAAACACAGTTGTTAAAAAATTTGTAAAATCAATCTTCAATTTTAACAGAAATGCAACAGAATTAGTTTTAGTACAGTATAAAATCCAAGATCTGGAATCATTAGTGCTTCGGCGATTCGGGACTTTAGAACAGCAATTTAAATCTAGTAAAACAACATGTAGACATGGTAGCACTGGGGCTTCACTTATCGTTCAGGTCATATAAAAAAGTGCTATCCCTCAAGCACTCAAAAACTAAAAGCATGACCGTAGCTACATTCATACAGCATTAATCAATATTTTGTCATTGGCCACAGTGCAATTTCCTAGCCAGCAAGTGCTTGAAAGTTACATGTAGGAATCTCAGCTGGTCCAGTGAAAAACTGTATTTATGGCACATCTGCTCCCTTTAATTACCGTATTTGACAGCATATAAGACGCACCCTTATTTAGAAGGCCATACACAAGGGAAAAAAGTATAAATAGTCGGCGCGACAGCGCGGTACCACAATAACTTAAAATGTGGTTTCTTTTAGTTATCATGCTTCGTAAAAGCCAAATAAACAATCATTGAATGCAATTAACAAACATATTTTTATTAAGGAATATTAACAAACAGCAAGCTATTTTGAACATGACATGTAAATTTCAATAATGAATAAATGAATGAACGGCAAGCAATCAAAAACATAATACAAAATAAAGCCGAAACAACAAAAAACACAGATTCAAGGAAAACGTTGCCTATCATGAAATTAGACTTTAATCACTTTCAAAACCATAAAAATCCTTTAATAAACCATCAAAATCATCATCGAAAATGAGAATAACATCATCACTACTGTTTCCGTCATTGCTAGTATCACCTTCTTTGAATAATGTGTTGTCTTCTGTTCCATCAAGAGCATTACTGATTTCGCACTTCTTAAAGGACTTAACAATTACTTCAGCCTATACGTTCTCCCAAGATATTTTTACCCACTTGCACACTTGTGAAATAGAGGGCCGCTTCATTCTACCTGAGGGCGTGATGTGGCTCTCCTATCCACTAGTTCCATTGTTCTCGCACTTTTTTCTTAAATAGCTTATTCACCGTTACATATAAAGGCTGCAATTGGCTAGTCAGCCGACCAAGAATGACAGCTATCTGGGGTTTTTAATTCTCTTGCTTTATTCTTTATGGTTTCAGTTCTATGTGTGCTAAACTGATCCAAAACCAAAAGAGAGGGCTTCCTTAAGAGTCCACCAGGTCGCCTCACCCACACGTTCTGTAACCACAGTTTCATTCCAGCTTCGACCATCCTGCCTTTCGGATGAACATGAATAATTACACTCATTGGAAGTTTTTCTTTTGGATGAGTTTTTCTTTTGAATATAAAAAAACGGTGGTAGTTTTGTGCCATCAGCATAACATGTTAGAACTACCGTATATCGGGTTTCTTCATGACCTGTGGTTTTTATGGTTATTGATTTAGACCCTTTAATACTCACAGTCTTGTTGGATGGTACATCAAATGTGAGTGGAATTTCATTCATACTTCCTATTTGACCGAGCTCAAAAGAAGTTTTCTTGCATGCATTTATAACAAACCTATGAAATGCCAGTATTTTTTCTTCATAATCTGCTGGCATTTTCTGTGCAATAGTTCTTTTTGTGGGCATTGATAAGCCTTACCTATTCATGAAGCTGTAGCACCAGCCCTCAGACCCTGAAAAGTTCTGATTCCCATGATTTTCTGCAAATCCTTTGGCCTCACTGATTATCATTTTGGTTGAAACACTTATCCCAGAATTTCTCTTATCTATCACCCACATTTTTACGGCATTTTCAAATTCAGGCCAAGATGGAGCTGGGCATCGAAGGTTATGTTTTTGTTTTTTAGCAGTCTTCAGTTGATCTTCCTGCAGTTGTCAAGTACGTATAATTTTTTCGGTAGGTGGTGGACCGAAATGCCTTACTGCTACTCTGTTTCCATGCACTTTGGCATAGTTTAACACTTCTAGTTTACACTGAATTGTATAGCTTAATCTCTTGTTTATTGTAGTCATATTTTCCTGGGTATTTTTTTAAACAAATAGTTTTAAGCACCGATACCGACACGTTTATAAAGAGTAGTACCGATACTGACATGTGTGTTGGCTGAGTCAAAGAAAGTTTATGTAAAGAAGGAAAGGCTCCATACACGTAATGTAAACCAGTTTGTCTTCTACGCCGCTAGAAAGAAGAGGGACAATTCGCCAAGGCATTTGGCGACAGAGCCTGTTGGCGAGAATTTCTTCCTTTGTGATGTGCCTGGCCGAGATTTTCTACCTCCGCCACGTGTACAGGAAATTGAGGAACACGGGTCAAGACGAATCGCTCTTTGACTTTTCGCAATAATTTAAACTCGAATTTTCATGCTTTTTTGATTACTAGTTGAACTTGTATTATCCATATCGCTGTTTGAAGTCTGATTTTATATCTGTCAATATGCAGGAAAAAAAAAATGGAGTCACACAGCTTTAAACTCTTGATAAATGTGACCGTTGAACCTGTTTGAACTTTGACATCAGCTTTGAGCTTTGGCGCTTTTTGGCGACAGATATTTTATGCATGCGCAGTTGTGTCCCTTTCTGTTCGGAGGGAGCCACTCCTGCTGCTGCGAAGCTCCTTCTTAACAATACATATTCTTTGGCTGAGTGTCGGGCATCATACATTGAACAAGTAGTACATTGTATTATGTGCTACTCTCCGCACCGAGGGCGGAGCAAGCGCTACTAGTTTCGTTTACTTTTTGACGGGAACGGTGCGGTGTCGGAAGGAAACCGTCCCAGTTCTCTCTTTTGAGCTATATTTTTGTTGGCAAAAATTTAGTTAAACCTGATAAAATAATTATAGCAGATGTAGAAAAAGTTATGTGTGTCTAGATCTTTATCCGGGCTAAAAATAGCATTCAGTATTGAAAGTTAACCCGTGTCCTTCACATATAAGACACAGGTAACTTTTTTGAGACCAAATTTAGGAAAAAAAGTGCGTCTTATATGCCGTCAAATACGATAAATACTATGCTAACCATTCCTAGACTTTGTAACTGATTTTGAGAAAGTGAACTTCATATTATTTTATTTACTTACTGTTTGGCTGGTGGTCAGGATATTGAACTTTCAGACTTTTTACTGTACAGTGTTAAATCTAACTGTACAGATTGTTCAGACAGAAACTCTATTATTACTTTTTGAAAATAAATTTTGATAAAAAAACACTTTTTATTAGTCCTTCATTATGGGGGAAGGGGAATGTAACAATTGGAAAAATTTATTCAATAGCATTTATTTGAATCTCCCGCCCCCCAAAAAAACTCAAAGGACATGCTTGGCTAACAATATTTATATTCCACAGTTCAACAAGAATGTTATAAAAAAGTACACTTAAATTTTGTCAATCATTTAATTTTATGTTGGCAAGAACTTCTGTAACTGACCCCAAAACGACAATAAAATTGGAAGAGAACCATGACAATGTAAAATTTAAAACTAAACAAAAATACAACCTTAATAGGCAAAGATTTTGTGCAAAATTTTATTGAATCTATCAACAGAACAACATGTTTGATACAGATACTGAATAAAAATTTATTTATCTACAGACTTTTATTTAAAATCTTTGATACATGATTGCATTGTTTACTTTTGAAAAGAATTTATTTTAAATGCATTCAATTAACATATTTTTAAATTTATACAAATACCTTATTTTAATACTTTAAGTACTTCAGTCAATAAGTGATTTTATCAACAACAAAAAATTTTCATGTGGAATATACCATAGCATCAATCCTAATGATTCTGTAATGTTTGTCAAAATAAAAATGCAACGAATCAATACCTAATACTTTATATGACATAAAACTTGATTCATTTATAGAAAAAATGGACAACATTTTTTTTTCTTATTTAAAATCATTTATTGTTATATTACAATCAGCAATTTAATTTCAAACGCATTCAGTAAGAAATTTCAGAGATTCTAAATTTTTCTCTTTATTATATATACATTAAAAATTTATAAACAGTAGATAGCACTTTATCCTATAGTTCTTTATAAGCAAGCAAAACATCTTGAAACAATCTCCTATATTGATACTCTCTTTTGCATTTTTTTTCCTTTCAATCAGAGGATAATTGTTATATTGAAGAATTTTATTCATTGAGAAAATTCGAATTTAACGACTTAATTTCAATAACAAAATGAATGCATTTTAATTAAAAAAATAATGATGGAGTAAAAATAATACTACCTGAAGACAATGGGCAATGATATTGTTTATCTGAATATATTTAACTCTGTTTTGTTGAAATGAATGATAAATTTTAATCTATGGAATACTTTTTATTAAATTTTAAAGATTTTAATACTCTTTACTAAATCTTTTATGTTCTGCATTTAGACCACCAATCTTATAAAAAGTACATGCAAGTAGTTAACTTAATTATTCCATTTCCTTATCTTCTTATAAATTCATGCTTCATTATATATGTTAATACTCTCAGCTAATTTCTTCAGGATTTCTGCAATCTGGGCTTTAAAAATTACGTTACAAATATAAATACGAAAACAGTTTAATATTAAACGGCCATAAACTCTCGAAATACCTGATTATTAATCTGTATAACTGGTCTCTCTCTTTATAACCTTTTCCAAGCGGAGGCATGATAAATTCTCAAATTAAATTCCGGACTCAAACTGCAAACAGATGAACGGACAAACCAGACAAATGGTCTCGTTTTGCTCCCGCTAAGTCTTTCTGCAGACACCTTTCTTTCGGCAATTCAACGTAATTAAAGTTACGATTAGTATGGTACAAAATAGCTGATTGTATTATAAATAGCATGTTGATTGTAAAGAGCAATTAAAATACGATATAGAGCAATATAGTATGCTTATACAAAGCATAAAATATTTTAAAAAACATTGGTAATTTCTGTTAAAATATTTGTTAACTTAAACGACTCGAGCAACGGTTCGTTTATCTCTCCATTGGCTAATTATTAGCAGACTTCAACTCTAACAGCAAATGGCAGTAGCGGAGAATGCAAAATTAGTGACACATGCTTTCTGTGTTTATATATCGTAAAAAGAATCGAGTTACGATTTTTCATTTTTGGAATTGATAGGAAACGTACTTTGTTTTAATTTGGGAAACTAGCAAGACTATGTCAGCCCGAGATTCTGTAATTGCACGTAAGTAACAATCAGTTTTCTCATATGCTAGAATTTTATATCAAATTAAAGTATATGACATTTGGGCAATTTTAACTTAATTTTTCCATGAATATGAGGTGTTATGTTAAAATAAATACGCAAGCCAAGCTGATAAATCTAAAGAAGGAAATGGATATGAATTCTTTATTAGAATAACTAACAACGTCTAAATTATTTTATTGTTATTATGGTTAGTAACTAGTCAGAGGGTACAGTTGAAACTAATTATACATCAGATTGTAATTCTGATGTACAGTAAGCTTTAATTGTATGCGCAAGGCATATTATCTCTTTGGGGTAGAAAGGTTTTCCCCTCACCCTCTTGTTATCACAGTGTCAATAATTTAATTAAGATTTTAGTGCGCTAATCATAATCAAAATTTTGTATGTGCAAGGAGAATAGGAAAAACTGCTCATTAAGTGGTAAAAATGAAAAGTATAAAGATTTTATACAAATTCCGATTTAGGATTTTACTCGGTAATGAGTAATAGAGCTATGATTTATGAAATAGATTACTAAAGCTATATCTCGATCACTATTCTTCAGTAGACCATTTCTATGTAAAATAGCTGTATTATCTGTAACTATATCATCATTGAAAATCCGTAATGGAAAATCATTCTAAGTAGGCATTTAACTTTTTTATTCTGTTGGTAGAAATGGAATCTGTTTTAAAATTAGCAGTAAATTCATACATTATTTTTATTGTTTGATAAATATTTTACATAAAATTAGTCAATAGATACAAACATTAAGAAATTATATTTAGTAATAAGTGATATGTTCTATTAATTATATGCAGATATTTAACTGTTAAATGCTTTCTTTAATTATTCAAAATAGTAGATTGACAGAGTAAGAGTTAAGCAGGGAGTCTTAAATTTCTTAAAATTTTATACCACATAAATGAGATTCAAAAGCATATGTACAACCATAAAAGTATTTCTAATTAAAAATCATTGTATTATAAATGGAGAGTTTATAATAAAAAAATAAACGGTGAAAATGTGCTTTAGCCCACTGCTTGGCGATGTTTTGAAAATTGCCAATTTGGCGCGTTTCTGCGAAACGTCTTTGCAATTGCAACCTTCCCGACACGCTCCGCGAAAACCTATTGTAAACAAAACATAGAATTCTAAAGCATAAATTAGTATGGAAACTGTTGCCACAAAAAGATAATAAAATAATATGCAAAACTAACATTATGATCATTAAAATATTTGTCAGTTAGGTTTAAATTAATTATTTGCATTTTATGTTGTAATACTTACACATTTTATGCCGTTACATAACCTTCCCGACACGCTCCGCGAAAACGTAACCAAAATGGCATCGAAGAAAGAAGGAATTTTTTTTAAAAGGGCATTAAAATTACAAACGATACCATGTACACACTGTTCCGTTTTAACTTAAAAAAAAATCTGCGAATTGCACAATGTAGGCAACGTACACAAATGAACAAAATAAGCTAAATAACGAAAATAAATTACAAGAAAATGCCATGTGCACAGCGTTCCTTTTAAACTTAAAAAAAAACTTCAGCGAATTGCACAGTGTAGGCAACGTACAAACAGTCAGCCATGTTGGCGGAAATACGGAGTTACCCATGTTGGCGCATTTATTGTTAATTCAAAAACAATCGCCGCCAAGCAGTGGGCTAAAGCGCATTCCAACCAAAGAAACCAATTATTTAGTTATATGGGGATACTCAGATAACCGGCACTTAGCGAGGTTCCTGAAATTGCGTTCGTCGAACTTGGGCGATAGGCGCCAAAAGTGGGAAGAGTGTTTAGGTTGAGGCGCCAAACAGTGAGAAGAGTGTTTAGATTGCTAGCTCAGATGTTATCTAAGGCTGCTATCACACGGCCGTTTGTTTCGGAAGGACAACTGTTTGGAACAATTTTTCGGCTTTGTCACGTGATATACAACAGCCAATCACCATAGATCACTTTGGGGTTAACATATAAAGGGGAAACTGGTTCTCTACTGCAAACACGAATACCAAAATTTATACAACAGCCAATCACCATAGATCACTTTGGGGTTAACATATAAAGGGGAAACTGGTTCTCTACTGCAAACACGAAGGCTACCAAAATTAGCTATTTTTAGCTCGATGAGGGATTCGAAGCTGATAGCTGATTGGCTGAAAACGCACAACCTGCAATTTTTACCGAACGGAAGGAAAAAATCGCGCGTCTTTCTTTCAATAGTAAACCAGTTAGAAAAGTTGTACGAAACAGTTGTTCGTGTGAAACAAATGCCGTGTGATATGGGCCTTAGATAGGGAAAAGGAAAAGGACATTTTCTTTCTTTATGTAAGTACTTAGCGTGACTTTGCAGATAAATCTTTGTAGTGATCGCTTCGTTGTCAGTAGACATTTTGAATTTGTTGTTTAATTATTTTCTAAATAAATTAACTGCTTTAATTAGAATAAGATAATTTTATTTTTATACAAGAAAATATCAAAATATGCTCCTTTACAATTAATTAACATATAATTAATTTCTAAATTTCTGTCTTTTACCTTCTCAACGCAAACTCTATATTTTGCCTTACATGATTTTCGCCCAGCGGAGCTTTTCCCCAGTATTGGCCTGAAGAGGGAATTTTTGGAAAGCACCTTTTTATGCAAGACAAAATAACAAATGAAAGAATTGCACAAACTTGGTATACATGTATCGCAATTTTCGCCAAGGGGTAAATATATTTTTAACCAAAAAGATTACCAAAGTAATTATTGTAATTATATCACTGAAGTAATTATTGTAAGTTGGTAAATATTATCAGCATAGGAAAATTCAATGTACTTCAGCAATTAAAAAAAAATTAGTTTTTAAATAAGGATTATGTGCTATATTAAAAAAAAAAGTAAAGCACTTGCATTTGTCTCTAAATCTTTCTGTAATATTTTTTGCATGACTCTTCTTTTTAAGTATACAGAGATCTGTTTTCACTTAAAAAAATCAGTGAATTGTAGAGACTTGACATCACTCAAACCTCGTGAGCACCCGCTATCTACCAACCACATCTCTTTTTTCTTTTCTTTAGAGAATTTGTGTCAAAATTCTGTGTTCTTGAAGAAATTTTACTGCAGTTTCATCCATGGCTGGCAAATACTGCAAGTGCATATTTGGAAATTAAGGCATAAAATATCATGATTTGTTTATAAAAGCCTCTTGAATACAATGAAAAGAATGCATGTGAAAACAGTGATGTTACTTAACTGAAGGAGTGTTATGAACATGGTTGCCTGAAGAATCATTATGCACATGGTTACTAGAATTTGGCACATACTGAAAATTTGTCGATTTCTACTAAGGTGGTTGTGATAACATATACCGTATTTGACAGCATACAAGACACACTTTTTTTCCTAAATTTGGTCTCAAAAAAGTTACCTGTGTCTTATATGTGAAGGACACGGGTTAACTTTCAATACTGAATGCTATTTTTAGCCCGGATAAAGGTCTAGACTCACATAAATTTTTCTACATCTGCCATAATTATTTTATCAAGTTAACCTAAATTTTTGCCAACAAAAAAATAGCATTATTTTTCAATGCTGCAAAATTTTCTGCAGTCCTGATTGGAAGTGATTGTTGAAGAAGAGGGATTAGGGGACATTTGGTTCCAATAGGATGGGGCTACTGCCCACACAGCCCCCGAAATTCTCTAAATGCTTTAAGAGAAATGTTTTCTGAATGTCCAGTTTCTTTGAGAGGTGGTGTGGCTTGCGATGTCGCCCAATTTAAGCATATGCGACTTCTTTCTTTGGGGATATCCTAAAGAAAAAATGCTTAAATGTTGCCCCCAAAACCTGCTAGAGCTAAGGGAGTGAATTGTTGAAGTAGTAAACACGACAACCCGCAAAATGTGTCAACAGGTTGTTGAACACTTCAGAAATTGGCTCCAGCAATGTATTGCAGCGAACGGCTGCCATCTGTAAGGCATTATTTTTAAAAATTAATGAGTATAAAATGATAAGTCCTACTGATTTCAAAAATAAAAAGATTTGTTTAATATATTCCCTGGTTTCTTTTTTATAACTCTTCAAAACTGCTCAATTGTTTATTCCGCACCCTGTATAAATTTAATATATATCCTAAGTCGCGCTTCTAAACATGAAAAACACAATTTGAATTTCGTCAATCAGACTAGTAGAACGGGAGATACAGAACTGTCTTCCCCCCCTGCATTGTACATACATGCATACATACAGTTTCTTCATTATTGATTTTTTTAATGCATTATAACAGTTTGAGTCAACAATTTGAAATCTGATTTTGACACAAAATTGTTGCTGATAGATTTGAGATTTTATAGCACCTGTGGCATTGTAGCAAGACCCTAGTAATTAATGAAAGTAACCTAATTCAAGCAAAATATTAATCTTCAGAAAAGGGCAGTCATTTTAACTCTGCGAGATCATAAAGAAGATTTTTTTGCCTAGATGTACCTTCATCAAGATACTCGGCATTGTTATGTCTGACGGCCGTTATGTTGTGCCTTGTAGAAGCATAATCCGTTAGTAGCAGATAGGAAATGCAAACATTGATGAATTTTTCTTGCAATGAGATCAATTTTTTTCAATAAAGATTTTTTCATTTGTTTGTACTAGGAACTAGATTTAATAACTGATTGTATGCCAGCTGCATAAATATTTTTCAATAATAATGTAACTAAAAGTTTTGTCCCCTTATATTTTTCTCATTCATATATGGCTTTTTTTTAGCTTACATAAAGCATAATTTTAATTGTACATGAAGTATATATACTTTATAATTATATACATAAAACTTATATTTCTTTGTAATATCTTTCAGTTCGTAGTGCAAGAGGCATCAGATTTTGTCATGGCCCACCTCTTGAAGGGGAATACAACAAATTTAGAAAGTGAGTATGTTACGACTTCTAACATTTTGAATTTTTTAAAAAATAGTAACAAATATATATATATATATGTTGTGTATATATGGATTCGTAATAGACTGAATGCACAAGTCCGATAATAGATTAATAAAATTTATTCTTATCAAAAGAAATGTAACTGAATGGTGGAATTTTCCTCAGAGATATTAGTGCAAGTGTTCACAATGTCACACAATATAATCAATAGTTATACTTCAAACTACTAAAAATGTTAAAAATGAATGCGATGCAAATCCAATCTCTCGCTGAACTCCCAACAATAACAACAGAGCTGATATGTTCTCTCTGTGGCTGTTTATAACTTTTTATTGGTCATAAGAAATTTCTAGTAATTTTTCATTCTGGAGATTTCTGGAAAGCAATAAGAGGATGTAATTATGGTTACAGGTTACACAGCAGTAAATTACACATATTCAATTTCAATGCAAATTACCGAGATATCCATTTATTCAAAGTTAAATGCATGTGCTCCTGTATTTTTACTTTTCTGGCATAGCCTACTCTTAGTATTTGTCTTGTGCTGCATTTCACGAGGAAATACAACAATTTTAATTATAATTCTTCTAAAAATATCTAACTAAATGCAAAATTCATAGTAATATATAATACTGCTGCATAAATAAAAGCTGCTGCATAGATGATTTGAAATTGTGCCATAATGAACAACCAGATGGAATTTTAGGAGAAACATGATCAGCTTGATAGTTAAATATATTTTATTTTTGGGTGCTGAATTTCTTAGCACATAGCTTCATAATTTGTAGAAAACTAGGGGTGCTAAATGTTCCCTGCAGTTTTCATTACATCTCAAGCAATAGAGAATAGCTAGCAGAGGCTGAGCGACATGTTCTCAATTGAAAGGCAAAGTGGCAAAAGACTATGCAGTGAGTTGCTATTTATATTAGAAGTTTTCAGGGCTTAATTTCTAAACTCGGAAGTGTTGGAGCCTCATGTTAAACTGTTAGGAATGATGCATAAAAATTGGCATGAACAAAATAATAATTACAACACTAAACTATGAGATATTAAAGTTAAAATATAAAATACATTATAATTGCTATTAAATCAAGTAGACAAATAATCAATTAAATACATAATAAATGTTGTTTGTGGCATTATCTCCTCCAGAACTGTGGGAAGTTGAGTTTCAGGAAAGGTAACCTTAGATTCGAAAAATTCGTGGGAAGTCATTTCGACCATTCCCATCTTCATAAGACTTTAATTAGCAGAGATATTAACTAAAAACTCTGAAATGCTAATTTTCACCTTCATTTTTCTGAGTGGCAATAGTCTCGTATGCTGGAGATAAAAATCTGCTTTATTTAAAAAAGTATTGCCACTGCTTGCTTTCAAGTCATAGTTTGTTAATAAAAATTTTTTACAAAATATGAAATGAAAATAGATTAGCAGACATTAAATATATTATTCTGGATTTCAAAAATTTGTGGGAAACCATTTTGACCATTCTCATTTTTGTATGACTTTAATTAGCCGAGATATTAATTAAAAACTCTGAAAATGCTAATTTTCGCACTCATTTTTCAGAGTGGCAGCAGTTTCACCAGTCGCTGGAGGTAAAAGTGCTTTATTTCGAAAAGTGTTACTACTGCTCATTTTCAAATCACAGAGTTTGTTAATAAGAAAAGTTTAAGTTTTACAAAATATGAAATAAAAATAGCATTGCCAAACATTAAATCTGCTTTTATTATATAATGTCATATTCTGATGTTGAAGAAAGCACGGGATTGCATGCAAACATAATTTTATATCAAAAATTTTTCATTAATATCAGCATTTTAAATAAATAGTGGCTATTTTCAATTTTTTTGTTTCTGGTTATGATAATTAGAAGTGATATGTTATTGCCACATTAATTCTTTTGATATTAAGAAAAAGCTGTTATATAACATTTAATTTAAATCATGACATCATAGGTGATCTGAAATGCTTTTGTTTCCTAGTTTATCAACAAAAATATTATTTACAAATTAGTTGTTGTTTGGAGAGAATGAACTGATTTCATTCATACTGAAATGTTTTGAATGCATTTTGTTTTTAAGTGCATTTTAATAATTCTATTTACAAGTATTTAATTTTTGTTACATATTTTCTTTTTTGGTACGGTTTAAACTTTTGTAGGTATTAAATGTGTTTTAGCTGAATTATTATTTTAGTACAGTTCTATTTGTTTAAAAATTTATTAAAATGCCAAAATGCAACAGAGGCATCATGGCAGATGCATTAAGAAGGCAAAGAGCTGAAGCATAACGGTTATGGCAAGTTACAGAAAATGAAGAAGAAACCACTAGGAGAACTGAGCAGGCAAGCACAAGAACAATAAAATTTCCATGCTTAAGAAATTCAAGAGGAAATGACTGTGAGACTCACCATGCAAGCACATGATAAGAAAACTTATGTACTCAAGAAACTAATGTAGAAACTACTAAGAGACTCAGTTGGCAAACACATCAACAAAGAACTTACGTGCTGAATCAACTGAAGAAGAAACCAATAGCAGCAGACAAGCAAAAATTCAAGAAATGTTATGTGCTCAAGAAACTGAAGCAGAAGCGAGTAGGAGGCTTAGCAGACAAGCAAAAAACCAAGAAAATTTACGTGCTCAAGAAACTAAAGCAGAAACGAGTAGGAGTCCATCAGACTAGTGGAATGTCAACTGAGTACAGATGATAAAGGGACAGAAGTTCCAAGTAGACAAAGGACACAAGACTCAGCATCACCGTCAGATTCGAGTGGAAGAGTAAGAACAGGATGCCACTAAATGATGAATGCCAGACGCTTCACATAACAGAGAAGTCTGATCTGAAGAAACAATGGCTATACTAGAAAATAGGCTTCACATGTGTACGTCACGACATTCACATAACACTCTTCACATTGCGGGAAGATGCAGACTCGAAATTTGCGTTGAGCAACACAGTATCGGTTCAATGGAAGCTTGCTGTAATCTCTGCAGTGTACTCTTTCCAGGAGATAGGAAGAGGGAAGAATATGTGCACTGTTATCACAATGGGAAAATTGTAAAAGCTGAAGGAAGATATCCAGAGGAATGGGGTAATTGAATGAATGCAAACCATCAATTCTTTTCAGAATTTACTGCTAACATACATACTTATAACTGTCTTCTGAGTTTTGCTTCCTGGGGAGTCAATATAAAAAATACTTACAGGTTCAAGTCCGTATTGTTTTAGAATTCATGATGATATATCATCGAGCAAACCACCTTTACCCACCTCATCCTGATCAAGCTGTATGTCCAGCTGTATATTTTAGGTTTGGATCGAACCCCCAGACAGAATTAATATACTTGGGAATAGTGCTCTGAATGCTGAACTGCTGAGAAATTAGATGTAGTTTAAGGAATGTGAATCCAAAGGAATTCTACAAGAGCAAGGTACTGAAACTGCTGCTTCTATATATACTATGCCATATATACATGAAGGGTGAAAGTGTTGTTACAGGTGAACATAGAAGACGTTACAATGCTCCAAAAGAAAGGAAGTTGCAGTTGTTTTCAGGAGTGCAGATGGTGTTTCTCCACCAAACAGAGATATTGTAATACATACAAGAGGTGTTGCTCTCATTAATATCAGTACCTAAAATCCTAACTTGGAACTGAAGACATATGTAATTTTCTTTCCTCGTGATCATCAAGGATTCAGAGTTAAACAGCAGTACACAGAGTAGCAGCTGTATAGTCACAGAGTGTCTCTATGACAACATTGCTACAACTCTATTTTATATGTCCGAAAATTGTTAATCAAGCCAAAATAAAGCCGACGCATTTCACATTGAAATATTTTTATACATTTTCTTTTCAGATGTAAATAGAACTTTAAAATTTTGCTTTGGCCACAGTCTATTAGTTTCAGCGCAGTTAAGCACTGGAAGTTTTGCTTTAAACTGATTGGCCAAGGAATTATGTGCAATGTGGATGGTTACAGAATTAATTTCTAGTTTCTAGATGTGACACATTTTCAAATTAAAAAGAGGAAATAAGGGACTATTGCCAGTTTAAAGTAAAATTATATATTTATTTTACACACACACACACACACATATATATATATATATATCTAGATTTTAATACACATTTAAACTGAATTTTAATGGGTAACATATTATTGTTGCTGTAGAGCTTCAGGTCCATTTTGCAACTTGATTTATATTGAAAATTAAAATTGTTTTATGTATGTTAACTGTGTTTATGTATAAACTGTTATACTGTGTAATGTTCAATATTTGATAAAACTGATTTTCATTTTGACAGAGATGAAAATTCATCTTGCAGAGATATGACTTTTACCAAAGATGGTAGTTTTTTTGCATGGTGTACAATTCAAAGGTAATTATTGTATTTATTATTTAGGCACATATATAGAATTTGTGTATGTCTATGTGTGTAAATCTACATCATTTGTGAGAGTGTTCAGTAATTTAATTATACGTAGACATTAACTCCCACTCTACGATATTTTGTAAAGCTAGTAATTATGCCGCTGTTCTGTATTAAGTTTTTTGTGAAAAGTAACTTAGCACAATGACAAATAGAACTTCTTATCCCACTGTTGCATTTATTTTAATTGATATCTGTGAGTAGAAAAATTCTAAAAAAATATATTTTCTTATTCCATAAACCAGTATTGTCAATTTTGTTAATTATTTTCATCGTTATTTCATGTATGTGTCACTCAAAAATTGCTGCTAAAATTTGTCGCTATTCACTTTATTCACTTTAGGGTTGGTAATGTATTCATAAAATTTTTTGTGGTATTAATAACCATCAGTATGTTTTTGTTCCTGTCGAACATACGTATATACTGATGCATGCATACAGGTTCATAATGGAATGAATGCACACAGAACCAATGATAGCTTGATAAAATTTATTTTTCCAGAAGAAACACTTTACAGTTCTGGAACTTTCCACAGAAGTACTCATACAGATGTTCTCAGTATAACAAAGCACAATCAGTATTCACCACTTCAAACTACTAAGAATGTTAAGCACAATGCAATGCAAAGTGCATCTGAAGATGGAAGTTTACAATGCTCTCAGTATTCCAAAGTTGACTCTGAAATAAAAGCTGAGAGCTGATGCTTTCTTTAGTCTTATATACTTTTTTCCCAGTGCTGATGCTGAGAAATCTCTAGTACTTTCCATTTCTCAATTATTTGAAGGCATATACAATTAAAGTTATACAAGGGCCGTATATAGTTACAGTTATTCAATTACAAGTATACAGGGACTGAACCAAACTAACCTTACAATATCGCCAAGTTTAATGATTTCTCATCAAATTTGGTGACAAAAATTAGGGGCCCAATCCATCACCAGCTTGGCATATCCATTTACTTCAGTGTTAAATAGATGTGCCCCTGTAACCTTATTTTTCTGGCAGAGCTTTGATTTTTGAAGCATTTCATATTACATTATACAAAAGATACTACAATTTCACTAAAATGATTTACATTTGTACAAACATTACATATAAGATAATTTTATAATGTGTGGCAAAAATATAAAGATGAATAGACGGAACTGAAATAGGCAGATTTTTTAGTGGAATGTAGAAATGATGCATTGAGATTGGTAGATGAAAGTTGTGTACTGTAAATCATTTCCCATGTGGGATTTGAGCAGCATACATTGCTAATTGAAGGCAGAATTCTACCATCCTGAATTTCTTTCGTCTGGGGGCACATTAAAAGAATAACCTGTGAAACTCGTTAGCAACTAATTTTTCACCAAGCTGATGCAAGCAAGTTAGCAGTCATTTTGAAAATAGTAGTGCACTAGGATTCCATAACAGAGTAATAAAATCATTAAAAAGAAGAAAAGAAACCTGTGGTAAAACTCTTTGTAAGAAATAATTTTTATTTTATTACTGAACTTTTTTTTTTTTTATTACACAGCAATCTGTTTTTACTTAAAAGAAATCAGAGAATCAATTTGGATTTGTGCATGCTGTTGTTTTCTCCAGACATGGAGTTTCACTTGAAAAAAATCAAAATTGCATAAGTTTGTCATCGTGAATTTTAAGGAGGTGGTGTCCTTTTGTTGAAATGAATTTCTAAAAAACAGGCTAAGTTTACATAATAAAATGTAATAAAATGATTTATGGTAATTATTAATAATAAAATTTATGATTTATGGTCAAACAGTTGTAAAAATATCTGCTTTTTTCTTAAAAAAAATTAAAGATTAGTTCAGTTAATTAAAAGTGTTCTAATTTTATGTTTTAATGTGTAATATAATTTGTAGAATTAATCTCTTTTTATATATATAATTTTAAATATTTATGACCTCCTGTAAATAGTTTTATAATGGTCCTCATAAATATGAAATTAGTACAATTGTCTTTTAACACATTTATGCTTAGCACATATAAGCACATTTTATGATTTTAGTACCATGTAAATTTAATTTCCACAAAATAATTTGTATAGAAATTATTTTTATTTAATTAACATAAATTGGAAAATCTCTTCTGTTCATTTGAAGATTCTAAGAATTTAAGGTAAAATATTTTTGACAAAAATAATATTTATATAAAGAGTTAGAATAGTTTACTTAGGATGAAAAGAATTTGTGCAGAGAAGCTATTGACTTTTACATCATTAATGCCAACGTGCACAGCTTCCCCACAACTATCACTACTGAATAATTTCAGATTTATTATATAACTGCTATACTGTTGTTCACAATTGAACATTGCTTTACTTGGAAAGCTACCATATTTTTTCCCCTTTCTTTTTCCTGTCTAATAACCACTTTATTACTTTGAAATTGTAATAGGAATGATGATGTCCCACATGAGGACTAAATTTAAGTTTATGTACAGAGGATGAGAACTTTGAAGTTAATGCATATTTTCTACAAGCCCTGTTCTGCCTGATTTTCGGGAATAATGATCCAAACTTTACAGTATTCTGGGAAGAAATAGTAAAAAACACAAAGATTTTGTTTCCATCTTCACAAAATAAGTCGATATAAGAGTATTATAAGCTAATGCAGCTGACAACTATATCTCTAATTAACTAGTAACAGAATTCCATGCAGTTTCATGATTAACTCAAATACAGTGCATATCTTTAAAAGTATGCAAAAAAGCTACCATGCCAAGCATTTCAGGCACGCAAAATGGAACTGGAGTTGAACTACCTTTTTGTTTCATGGCTTTAGACATTTAAATACTGATCAACCTTAAGAAAAGAGATTTAAGTTCCATCTGCAGACATCATTTGTTCAAGAGTAATATTAATTTGTGGTTTCAATGTACTTGATTTTATGGATGTACTTGGATTTAATATCCAGTTTGCAAAAAGGTTAATTTATGATGATCAAAAGAAGATAGACCTTTTTCAGATTCGTTCAAAATGCATGTAAAATTTCTTTAAAATTAATACCTCTTTAAAATAGAGTTTTGGGTAATTTTAAAACTGATATGTTATTTGCTAATTGAACGCCACTACATTTGTTATTTGCTAATGCAGTTTTTTGCTCCAAGTTATTTATTATTCCTTTATTTAAAATTATCCATGACCCTTTCGAAAAATTACTGCAGTAGAATGTTATAATGAGGATATTTAGTATGAATTCAAACACAAATTTTATGTGAACTTTTTTCTATATTTTTAGCTATTTTAAAAACTTCTTATAACTTATTAAATTTAATTTATCCACGTAAATTAAATGGCATGTACAACAATTAAAGCACTCATGTCATTGGTTTTCTTTTAAAGTTTCAGGAAATTACACATATTTAAAAAACTGATTAGTGAATGATAAACGTAAAGATGTATATTTTAAAATAAGATAACTGTATTAAAAATTTGATTATAAAATTAAATGTGCCAAAATAATGAAATTTACATTATTTGTGTAATTGAAATGCAATGTTGCATGCATTTATTATACTTATTAGTATAATTGAAATTAAAAGAAGACAGAATGCAATGAAAACTAATTAACAAACTTAAGCAAAATTAACTCACAAAATCTGATTTCCTTTTCACTTCTGAAATGTTCTTTTAACTGGCAAGTGGTCAAACTAAACTTCTAAATGTTATATTTTGAAGATAACGAGGAGGAAAGAGATATATTCGGACTACTAAAAATTATGATGATGGCTCCTAAATATTGTGGACTAAGAAAAATAAAGATGCCTTTCCAAGTTCCGATTCCCTGGTCACTAAGGATTTATATTTTGTTTACGCTTAGTTATCAATTTAGATTTCAGAACTCAGAGTAAAGCCATTTAGCTTTCCAAGAAATTCTTTCTAATCTGAGAAAATTGTGCCAAATATGAAATATTTACTCTGATTTATGCAAAAATTTAAAAACTGCTTCTGATTTAAAAAAAGTATAATTTGTATGTAAATGATTTTTCAAAGTTGCTGTAATTTTTTACATAATTTGGCAATGTGGAAGGTGCCTGGGAAATTTTTTCTGTTTTA
Source organism: Stegodyphus mimosarum (assembly GCA_000611955.2). NCBI lineage: Eukaryota > Metazoa > Arthropoda > Arachnida > Araneae > Eresidae > Stegodyphus > Stegodyphus mimosarum. Next base: position 473,391 of record KK112263.1, on the reverse strand, counting down.
CATCTAACTTATGTCAGTATGAAATGAACAAAATGAAATTATTTTTTCTGTCACAATATTTTTTAATCCTTATTGAAACTAGTCCTTGTTTTTAAATTTCCAGGTTCTAAAAAATTTCTTTTGAGTTTTAGGAAATAAATTTAATACTAATTCAGAAATTCCTGAAAATCAGGAAAGCCAAATTGCTTAAGAAAACGGAATCACTATTTGATAGGGATGTGATATTTTTAAAGCAGAGTTATGATATCAGATGGCAGATATTCAAGAATATTATAAATTTCACTTATATCTGTATACTTTCTGATTATTTTTAGAAATATTTTGTTGTATATTTTTAATTTCTTGGCTTTTATTCAATTTTTTTCATCATGAATGCTATGTAATTGCATCTGAATGTCGAGTTATTCCAAATGATTTTCTTATTTGAATGTAATTGTGTACATTATTACTTTTTTTTGTGTTATTAATTGTTTTTAGTTGAAAATAAAAACTGCTTGCATAGTTATCTCTTGTATAAATATATTGTGAAGGAAATATTTGTTTATGTATTTTATTTCAGAACTAATATCATGGATGGTACAACCTATGAAAGCCTTTGTCAATTAAATAATTCTCGTGTATCATTGTTACATTTCTCACCTAAAGGGACTTATTTGTCTACTTGGGAACCCTACTCAGGTATTTTTATCTTTGAGTATTTGCTTTAAGTACTGAACAGGAATATAAAGATCTGCTTAAGTAGGATGCTTCTCAAACTTTCAATATTTGCGACCCAATTTTCAATCGTAATTTTCATCACGGCCCCATACAATAACAATGTATCGAATGCAATAATATACTTTGACACTAAAGCTACAATATGGCCTTAATTATAAACCATGCAAATTATCAAGATAAGTATTAAATTTTGTATTTGTTACTTTTAAGTAATAGATAATTTAAGTAAATTACTTTTAAGTAATAGGATAAGTATTATGTTACTTTTCCTTTCTAATTTTTAAATTGGAACAGATTGCAAAATAAATTTTAATTAAATTAAATATTTATTTTCTTAATCATCTGTTTTTAAAAGTATAAATGTCATTAGGCAAGTAGTCTAATCTCTGTTGCTCTTTATCCATCATATTCGGCATTCTCATGGACATCTGCACAACCTATCGAACATCTGTGCCAAAATGTGTATAAATGCTGCACATCATGCAATTCCAGTCAGTCGCGATCGAGTCGATTCTTCTATCACTACCGAATTTATCTTGAATCTGCATTTTGTGATTGGCACATTAATTATAATTCATGGTATTAAATAATGGCAGTAGATTTAAATAGAATCCCGGATAAATTTTTCAGCGAACATTGGACTACAATAAAGCATCAACAAGTGCACAGATGAGCATGGATCTGAAAATTAAATTAAGAAGATATTCTCAAGAATACTTAAATTTTGGGTTTACCACTGTTGAAGTAAATGAAGAAGAAAGGCCCCTGTGTGTTATTTGCTCAAAAGTATTGGCAGCAGACAGTATGAATCCTAATAAACTTACACGGCATTTGGAAACGTTTCCTGGTGAGTACGTTAATGCTAACCATTAATTCAAAAATTAAAATTAAAATCATATGAAAAGCAAAAAACATTTTTTAAAAAAAAAAAACTTTGTCTGTGAATGGAAAAGCTTTACTTGCTTTGGAGATAATTTTGCTAAAGACTTGCAGCCCATACCTCTATCAAATGATACTGTTACCTGTTGAATCGATGATATAGCTGAAGATGTACAGCAGCAGCTTTTCAGTAAGTTGCATGACAAATTGTTTTCAATTCGACTTGATGAGGCAACAGATAGCAATAAAGATGTTCTTTTCGTTGCGTATGTTCAATTTTGTGATGGTATGTAAGCGGTAGAAGAATTACTTTTTTGTAAACCAATAAAACTCAAAGCTACAGCAATAGCATTATTTGATATCTTAAATAATTTTATAAACGAGGCAAACAAAGCATAGAAAAATTGTGTCATAATATTCACTGTTGGTGCTCATACAATGTCTGGATGACTCCAAAGTATATGAGCACTTGTAAAATAAAAATCTCCATCTGGATTCACACATTGCATGATCCACAGAGACGGACTTGCTTCCAGAGAAATGAATGACCAAGAAATGATCTGAATATTGTGCCAACAACAGTTGTGACCGTAGTAAATTATATAAAAATGAGACCTCCAAAATCAAGAATTTTCTCTGTACTTCGTTAAGACATGGGTGCAGCACATTCAGCTTTGCTATTTTATTGCATGGTAAGATTGTTATTACATGGGAAATTTTTGCAGTGTGCTTATGAATCAAGAGACGAAATTGCCACTTTTCTAGAGGAAAAAACCAACATGAAGCTGAGAAGTTTTGAGAAGGTTTATTTGTGATGAAATTGAGCTATTTGGTTGACATATTCAAAAAATTAAATACTTTGAATCTACAACTGCAAGGAATAAATATACATATGTTGGAGACAAGTGATAAAATTAGTGCTTTTTATAGAAAATTGGAATTATGGAGCAGAAATTTAAAGCAATAAACGTAGAAATGTGTGAAAATGTGGATAAATTTACAAGGCTAAAGAACAACATGTGAAAGTTATTTTTGAAACCATTGGAAATTATTTAGCTATGCTGGCAAAGAATTTTAAAAAGTATTTTCTTGCTGATGACAGCTTGATAGCAAGTTTTGAGTGGGTTAGGGATCCATTTCAAAATACTCCAGAAGGGCTCTCAGCTGCTGAAGAAGAAATCTTTGTAGATTTCATGTCAGTAATGAAATCAAAGGGCAATTTAGTAATAAACCACTTTTTGAATTTTGGGAAGGGGTGGATGATGAATTTCCTGCACTGAAAATGAAAGCATTTCGTATACTATTACTGTTTCCAGCATCATATCTTTGTGAAACCAGACTTTCTGCATTAGCTGCTCTGAAGACAAAATATAGATCTCAGTTAAACATAGAAAAAGAACTTAGAGTGTCAGTTTCTAATATTAAACCTTTCTTTGAATAACTTTGCTCTGCAAGACAAGCCCACGGTAGTCACTAGTAATTATTAAACTTGTTCTTAATTTAGTATTGATGAATTAATTATCAAATACGTTGTGCAGTAGTGATACATTTATAATTACATTGTATCAGTGTAAATGTGTATTTTAGGTACTTACGTACTATGACGACTACCTTGGCGACATTTGGAGATAAAAATCTTCATTGGCATTTTTTAGTTTATGTTTATAAATTAAATAAAAGAACTTCATCAAAGCAAATTAATTTAAATTCTTTTAAAAATGCAAGCCCCAATTAGAGAAGAACAAAAACCCCAATAAGAACAAAAACTTAAAATACTAAAATCCCGAATATATATATATATATATGTATACATATAAAAAAATGATATACCAAATACGAATAGAAAAAATTAATCTTTTTTATTTTACTACTGTAAATGATAATTAACAATTATTAAACTTACTTCCGAACAAGCTTCAGTGAAAGTTACATAAATAAATTATATTTTTGATACATTATATGCGTACAAATTTTTAAAAAATTGAGAGGCATTTAGTGTTAACTTTAAATAACAGATGGCAGCACAATATAGTTAACAATATAGTTAGTATAGTTTCGAACACCAAACTTTTGTTGACAATTTTTGACATTGCATTTCCAATAAAATCCTGAATTATAAAATTTCATATCATGGCCGTTTTTACAAATGCGTTCTTTAGGTAAAATTCCAGCCTCTCTGAAGAAGTCTATCGCTTCTTCCTCATTTGAAGGAAGTTGAAAATTGTTGATATCCATTCGGAAAAAATAATCGCAAAAAGTTTCACGTGTTTCACCTAAACGTAATAATCGGCATAAATGTAGCAAAAAAAGCTGTGGTAATAGCAAATGCGGGACTAGTGCGAGATAATACTCTTTATTTCAGCGCCCTCTATAACCTATATTAGGGTTAACCTTTTCTTATAGCCGCCCAACCGGTATAGTGGTTAGCGTCGCCGACTACCGTGCCGAAGGGCTCAGGTTCAAATCCCGCTTATAACCAATGTTAGGCTTAACCTGTATAACATACAAAGGTCGCCGGATTTGGCGAGATATCTAGGTAGTCGTCATAATACGTAAGTACCGTATTTTATTTTTTTATTATATCAGAGTGTATTTTGTTTTGCTTCCTTTCAGTAAATTAATAATTTTTTAACTAATCTTCTATTTTCGACTTTTCAATATGCTCACGCCCCACAGTTTGAGAATCACTGCTTTAACCCTAGAATGCTACCCTTTGAAAAACTTACGGGAATGGTAACCATTCGTCTCTGAGACGAATTGTGCGTAAACATGTTTAAAACCTATTTTAAAAGTTAATTAAAATAAAAATATACTACTCGCAGATAATTTCAGGACTCTGGAACTTTATGTTAGCAAGAAAGTATCATTTATTTATTCTCAAAGGAGTCTTTGCACATGCTAGCATGTTATTCTCTGCACATTACTCTGGAACATGTTTGACAAAAGTTGGGATTCATTGTGCCCAGACTGTATGGGCTAAATGCACGATTTTTTTCTTTTTTTACTGTCAGATTGTTCAGGAGGTTGAATGTTCAAATCTAATTTCAGCAGTTCCCTTAAAATTGTTCTTGTTGATCTAGTCAAAGTTGGTGTGTTGTAACGCTTCTTCATCCACGGAGCAAGAACGTCTTCACTTAGCATTATTGCAAACTTTTTCCTCAATAATGCCTTTTTGTATTTTATATTATGCACATATATAACATGTGCATTCATTAAACTGATATTTAGCATGCTGCAAAATGAAAAAAAAAAAGGCTTTCGGCGCGTTTTCTACTACATGACATATTGCATATCTGATCCAATGTGTCTGCAGTCCCTTTTATTATTCAGTCCTTCGGTTCTTTAAAAAATTGAATAATATTGCGAGATGCTGTACTTGTGTTACTTGATTTAGAAATAGATGACCCCTTGTTTTTACCATTGAGTCAGAATTTTTACCAGAATAAATCGTAGATTTTTCATGACTCGGAAAATTTCGGAATTTTTCAACTTTTTAAGTATTTTTACTTTTAGCTCTGTATTTCAAATTCAATTTTTAAGCTTTTCTAACTTTTTCATTTTTAGATCCATATTTCAAATTAATATTTTCATCTTCCTTGGTTTGTTTTACAAGCATTGTTTCTTCTTCATTTTTATTTTCAAATGATAAATTCCTCATTTTCATCTGTGTTGCTATCTGTGAATTCGTGATTTTCAACCTCAGCAAAATCATATTTCTCTGATTCATGCCAAGAAATAGAATTTTCTTCATCACTCTTGGATAGTCTCAGGTCTACCCCAAAACTTTTCTCTCGAACTTTTTTCTCTGTGAAAACTCTTTGACATCTTCAAGACAACACAGAAATGAACCTAAGTCGGATTTTGAAATAAAACGTTACTGCTAACCATTCTTCTATGAGATGAATATTGTTCTAAAAATGCTACGTGCAAAAATATTTTGGTAAGAAGGAATGTCCTTATCTGTAGCATCCAAGATCATATAAAGGTACTGAGTCGCACATCCCGATTTTTTTTTAGGGAAGGAAGGGCAAGGTGATTTGTTATGGGCTTCGTCTAGGAGATAAATGGGTAGCATTCTGAGGTTAAACCATGCATGAATGCTCTATAAAAAGTCTTCCAAAAGATACATACTGAGCATTTGGTCTCCAGTAATAAAAACTCTGTTGTCACACGTTTGAGGCAAATCATTAAAATCAGTGTATGCAAGTGTGCAGTAATATAATGCAAGTTAAATCTATACTAACATTAGCAAGAATGAGATGATTTCATCACACTGCAGCTGCTATGAAAGTCTACAGTAAAATTGTTAATCTCTAAAGAAGAACTAGATTTTTATGCATTCAAGAAATAACTGGAGTACTCGATGTTGTCCAGGTTTTATGCAGAGTGAAGATGCTTCATTTTCTTCCTATTTTGGTTCAAGTTGAATTGTGTAGCATTTTAGTTCGAATAAAACATTATAGAATTAATATGACGCCACAGTATGTCTTTTTTCCCGGAAATTAGCATTTTGAAGTTTATCATCCAAAATTACTCACCATTTTCGAAACAAAATTAAAACTGTGTAGAAATGTGAATATTTATTTTTTGTAAAAACAATTATAAATTCCTTGTTTAATATGTATGTCTGCCACTGTCAGTGAGAACACAACAGCGTGATGTGAGCTGCAACTTGAGTGTTGTGAGTGCAGTGTTCTATGCCCAGGCAGTGTGGAACCCATGGGGTCGTTTTCTGAAATTTTGTGTAGCTAGTGACCTTTCTCTTGTTGTGAAGGTCAAGTGTGTAAAATTCCATCAAGATTAGAATAAAACTGTAGATTTACAAGAATTACACACACACAAACAAATGTGCACTTTTCTTTGGGTACGTAGATGATTTTATGGAATCCAGCCAGTGTTGCTTAGTTTCTTATTTACGTGTTGCCTTTTAGATTATGTTATCATTTTGTACTTGATTCTGCATTACATCTTGATATTGTTGGCATCTTGGTATCTTGGCATTCTTAAATTTCTGGTAATTGTTGACTTATGCTGTTATTTCAGTTAGGAAATTATTGTGGGTCTCTTGAATGGAAATAATTTCATTATTTTAATTTTGTGTGGTAAGGAATAGTAGAAATATTGATAGTTTAATTTCTAGCCAATTCATCACTGTTTAAGAATTATTTATGTGGGTCTGTGGTTTTTTCTGCAAGAGCACAATATGCACATAATAGTTAGGTCTAGACAGATATATGCACCAACTTGATATTGCCAGTAAGAAAATATATTTTCATGATCAGCTCATTTCAGCTGCATTAAAATATTTATGCTAATTTAGTTCTTTCTGTCTGTAAAGCGTAAAATAGAATCACATTGACAATGCTAAAACAAAAGGTAAGAAATATTTGCAATAAATGATGTGATCTTATTACAATCTGATTATAATGAAATTTTGTATGTGAATACCTTTCAGTCCAACATGCAAATGATTAAATTTTGTCAGCCTGACTGCACCAATATGTCCTGCAAATCTATATGTGCAGAGCATATGTTTCCAGTTGATACAGAATATGTTATTGGCCTAAAAGAAGTAGGATGGTCAGATTGAAGGATCACTTGGCATGTAAGTTGGAACAGTGCCATTATTTAATGATTTTGGTGGAAATTGTTGAACCTTGGCAAAGCACAGTGTTAAAAAATAGTTGCTAATTATTGATATGATAGAATGCGAGGACAGAGTGGCTTATGAAGTGCCTGATTGATCAATATAAGTGATCTGGCTGGTAACTGGGACATCAGTATCTCCAAGAGTTATTGATATGCAATTCAGAGAATGGTAATCTGGGCCCATGACCCCCCATTGTCCTGACTACCCTTCACTTGCACACACTGACATCTACATGAGCAGTGGTGCCAGGCTCTTTGGTCTGGAATTTCATTGACTATAACAGAATTGTCTTCAGCAGTGAATGTTGTGCTGCTGTATCACATCTACTAAGATTAATCCCATCCAAATAACTTCTTGGTTTGGCTGCTTTTTTTTTTCTTTCTTTTTTTTTTGAGGGGGCATATTCTTAAAATGTATGGTTATCTGAAATGAATCTTTTAAATACCAGAGCCATATATAGATGGAATTGACTATAGCTGTAGGAAATCAATATAGTAACCAGGGTGAAAAAAAAATGAATAGGATTACTGGAGTAAATTTCTGAATTTCACATCTGTATATATTGCCTACATATGGAATTTTCTAATTCATCATTATATTTTTTAGCCAAGCAGAATGCACAAGAAAGTTGTAATCTTCACATATGGGATGCAAAGGGAGGAAGCTGTGTGAAATCTTTTATCCAGAAAAAGCAAATTGGTTGGTAAGTGTATTTAGTATGTAATTTCATGTATTACACTGGCGAACAAATTCTTCAGAGTTTTCAATATATTCATTCATGCTGATTTTAGATATGCCATCAGAATTTTGCTGTCTTCTATTTTTTTTTCGAAGCTTTTTTCATTCTTTATTTCCTGTTTCTAATTTAGTTGCACAAAACTGAACTGTAGTTCTGAACATCAGAAACATTTTTCAGCAGCATCGTAAGCATATGCTGCCACCATGAAGAAAACTTGTGAGTCTCCTACAGAGATGCAGCAGGCGATTTAAAAATAATAACTTTTCTCTGGAGAATTTTGTACTGTTATTTTTTTTGTAAATAGAACAGCAGACACAGAAAAAATACACCATTGTTAAACAAGCATTACTCGCTCAAGGCAGTATAATGACAAAACAAACATTTGTGGATAAAAAAACTATATAAAAACTTCCTTTTTAAAAATGCATTAAGTTATAAAACTTCTTAGCTGCTGTAGATGGATATATCAAAATTAACTAGGATCTACACACCTTTAAAAAAAAATAAAAAAAAAAAAAAAAAAATCCTAACAAAAATAGTGATAGAATTGAATAATGCATTTTATGTGTGAGGCCGAAAGTTAAGAAGCTTCTGGATCAGAAACATGATTAGAAATTGAAAACCATTAAAAATGCCGGAGAGCAAATTTTAACAAATGTTGTTTGTAAAAATTACCTGGGAAACTATAAGGGCAATCCAAAAATAATGGATGATGTGTTGAAGTCATAAAATTATGTTTCATATTCTAGATAATTTACAGCTTTGATATATGTGTTCTTTAAATCATTTAAAAAATGACCATAAAAAGAGATACTTGCATAAGCACATTAATATTTAGTGATCCAGAAAGTTCTGTATTTTTCCAAATTGAAACACATTTTCATCCACTTACTTTGCTACTAGATTGTGACTTTGATTAAAGCAGATATATAAATGCTGTCCTTTCAGTTCATATTGCATGATTCTAGTATGTGTTGAGGTGTAATTTTTGTTTTGGGTGGCATTGCTAAGAGTGGAGAATCCACAAGTTCATTTCCGCCATATTATGCTGTTTTAGTTTTCAGAAAAGTAAAGAAAGAGAAGTTAATTAATAAATAATAAAACAAGTATAAATAAAATTTGTGCTATGTATCAACAAAATACTGTTTCTGATGGTAGAATTTGAAAAAAATTTTATCTTTGAAGATGGCATGTATTCTAAATGACCATTCTGTGTGAACAAGGACATTCGACTATTGTTGAAAATCCATGTTCTTCAAAGGAATTGTGTATTATGAACTGTTTAATTCTAAGAAAATGTTCGTTCAAATGGCAGTTTTGAAAGCTGAAATTAAAACAAGTGCCCAGAACTGAACAGTCATTATTCATCATAACAATGTTCTCCTTTGCATTTCATTAAATGCTACACTTGTGTATTGCTGGGATGTTTTGTGTCACCTTACCCTGTATTCACTAGACCTTGTGCCCTCAGGTTTTCATCTCTTCAGGTCACTTTAGAATTATTTGAATGGCTTGGGTCTCATTTGTTTAGAGACTGTCAAACAGCACCTCAATAACTTCTTTATGAATAAGCCTAATGATGTTTTTTTTTTTTTTTTTTTTTTTTTTTTTTTTTTTTAGAATTTTGCAGCTGCTGGAGAGGTGACAAAAAGTCACAGAACAAAATTGTGCATAAGTGATTCAATGAAATTTTCTTATGTTTTTGTACTGCTTTATTTGTATTTATCATCATAAAACTACTGAACTTTCTGAGAGTGACCCAATAGAAGTCATTAAATATAAAGATAGTATGCAGCATGTTCTGGCAATAACACACCAATAATAATCACTTATGCACAAATGAGTTTTTGCAAGCAATGCAACTGTTTTTGCATAAGGCTTTTTGTTGTATTTCAAGTTTCTTTGGTTTTTATAGACAAGTCATATTATTTTTATTCTTAGACTCATGCATTTATGAGATTTACCTGCATTGGATAAAACTACAATAACATTTCTGCAGAAGTACAGTATTTTTGTTGCAAAATTGGTAAAGGGAACATTTCCTTCAATCTGATTCTTATAACAATAACCTTGAAATTTCACTGGAAGGAGAAAAGGAACCTGCTTATAAGTAGGTTTATTGATCGATTTCCAGGATAAATACCTAATCAAAAAAGTATGTAATAAACGTTTTTGTTCAATTTGTTAGCAATTTTTGCAATTTACCACCAGATTGCGTCATGACCACTCAAAAGCAATCGTAATAATGTAAACGAGAAAGATAGAATGTAACCATGGCAACAGACAATATTAATTTATGCATTTTTAAAAATAGAATAAAATATTTTGATGCTGTTGGTTGTGAATTTCTAGCCTGGTAAATAACTTACAAAGTGATACACACAGTGGATATAAATGTAAGAGAACAACAAATTATAAATCATATTCTCAAATTCAAATTATAAGCCCTTTTTTTTTCTGTAAAAAGTGACATAATTTCAAGTGGATGGCACATCCAACTAGCAGTTGAAAGATCAAGATTGTTAACACACATTGTTAACATTTAAAAGATCCGCAGCTGGAATATTATGAGAACATATGTTGATTGAACATGAACATGATTTCTCATGTGTCGTGGTCAGAAATGTCTGACATTTTGTGCCATATAGCAAAACTTCTATTGCTTTTGCATATTAAAGAAATTAAATTTCTTTTTTAGTTTTCTTACTGAATATTTTAATTTTAGGAATCCACAGTGGTCGGATGATGAGTTCCTTTGTGCCAGAAATGTTAGCAATGAAGTGCACTTTTTTGAAAAGGCAAACTTTGGTAGTATTTTTAGAATTTTTCTTATTTCATTTTTTTTATTATTAACAAGACAGGTAATAGTTTGTAAGTCTTTTTTTAGTATGTTAATAAAAGATAAAAGGAATTGTGATTAATATTTGGAGTGCTTTAGATATAATTTTTAAACTGTATGAGTTATATTTATTATTAAAATTATTAATGTTCTTTTCATAGATAAAATTGCAAAAAAAATTTTCATGCAGAAAGTAGCCTATTTCAGCTTAGCACCTGG
>KK112263.1:401686-462309 GCA_000611955.2 Stegodyphus mimosarum | reverse complement strand
ATATATATATATATTATTTAGCTGCATAATGATTTACTATAATTATCATATTTTACTTTATACAAATATCTTGCTTATAGTTCAGTTTTCATGATATATATAGCTCTTGTCACTAAACTTCAAATAATCAGACTTAACATCTTATTCAGAAGTATTCTTCTGAATTCAATATTATATAACAAAATTTTGATGTACTTGTCAGTATTTTTTATGGAATTGCTATGGAAGAAAAGCTGAAAAAATGAAATAATTTTTTATGTATTGCAGTAACTTCCAATTAACTAGGCCTTGTCTTAAAAAGAAATGAAAAAAAAAAGTTAGGTTTCTTTATTGCAGAGTACTAGAAAAACAAACCATGAGATTATAGCAAAATTTCTACAGGAAATGAAAGAAGGAAAAGAAAATCATAATAAAAGTAGTTGTAGAGATGATATGACAGTATCTATGAATTATTTTTATTCACAACAATACATAATTTTATTTGTCATAATCTGGAATACATGAACATTGTTAAATCTTTCATTAAAATAAATTAAGTGTATAGCTATTATCCCATTGATTTCTTTGAAAATACAAGAGCACTATAAATCAAAGCATTGCTTTCTTTTTTAGTCTTGTTACTCGTATTTTGAAAAACTGCTTAAAAATATTGGTTATTTATTAAAAGTATTTTCTGTTAGTTTTAATGTGGGTTATTCCTCTTTCCTATCTATCTATATCTATATCTCTCTATATACTCATATATTAACTGCTATCTAACTGTGACTTCAAGTTAAGCCTGGATATAATCCATAATAAGAAAATGCTAACTGTATATTTGCATTCAGCAGCAGTAATATCACATTCTGCCATGCTTTTTCTCTAGTATTACCGTGTTATATTGAGAGTCTACTGTATTTCAAGTTTAAACTTACTTTTAGTAATATAAACCTTTTTTTTTTAATATGCATATGTGTGCGTGTGTGCCAAAATATGTAACAAAAACTTAAAGTAATAATTTACTAGAAGTAGATTAAACATCCTAGAAAAATTCTAAAGTTGTATTAAAAGAAACTTATTAAATTTTAAAAACATGAGGCAAAAGTTAAGATTATTCCGTACGATTTTTGAAAATGTTTTAATTTATTTAAAGTGAACTTCATCATATTAAAATTGTAAAATATGAATTGGATTATTCGTATTTTTATGCTCTAGTTCGACTTCTCAAGGGCTAATAATCTGAAGCGTTAAAACCTGAAAGATAAATGAAAAATGAATACACACATATATATGAAAACCAGAATTAAACAAAAGTGAAGTGTTATGCAAATGTAATTTTATGATTTTATGAATATGCATGTTGGTTACAGTTTGATAGAAATCCACATGGAAATGTTGTTTAATGTTTAAAATGGCAGAATTTTTAAGGGAAGATTCAAAATTCAGAGTCTAGACATGCAGCAAATGAATGACTAAAATACTGTGTTATTAAGATATGTGTAATCATGTTGCAAATGTACCATATGCTTCAGTCGCCGAATTTCATGATGTGTCATATAGTAAGTGTTATATAGTAAGCATGCAATTTTGGCAAGATTTTGGTTTGTATGCAATCTGTTTAACCAGTTTAGGCATTTTTGCATCTGAGTGATTTTTTTATTCAGTTGCATTTCTTATATGGATTTTATTTGTATCTATTTACATTATTTAATGTCTTATTTATTATGGCTGGAATGTTGGTAAAAGATGTTTTTGAGAGATATCAACCACATATTTGAATGGTGTTAGGTCTCACATTTCTAGAGATGTGTGTGCTGCTGATGCTGGCAAAGATGCTTTTGTGCATGGTTTTTTACATGTGGACAAGTTTATTTATTTATTTTTTTTGGAGGGGGTGCAAAGATTTTGATTTTTGAAATCAGCCTTATGATGTGGGATGTTTGAATCCAGAATGAAACTAAAGAAAAAAAAAAACTAATGTTTCAGATGGATATGTGTGGGTTTGTGGAAAAATTTTTGTTAGTTCACATACTTTGTGTGATTGTCACTCACTTTTTGTCATCACAGTGAGTTCACATACTTTATGTGATTGGTATCAATCTGTTAATATAACCATTTTTGATTCTATTTCTCCCTTTCTATTTCTGATTGCAGTTTATTTTTAAAATGGAAAAGCTCTTTTACTTTTATTGTATTGAAGAGTATTTTGAAATTTGAACTGCTCTTAGAGAATAGTGATTGCACATCAGTGGATCAAATTTCATGGATAATTTCAATGGTTAGATAGTGTGGAAGTTCAGCAATTATATTATCATATAAATTTCAATGATCAACACTCAATTAATATAAATTGATTTAATTAAATAATAATGATTTCACAATCTCAGAATCTTACATCACCACTGCATCATATCTTCCTTCTCACTCACTGCACACCCAATGACGCTCTCAGCGCCCTCTAGCGTTATGCGGGTCTTACCATACTCGCCGCTTAAACTCTCATGGAGTTTACATATTAGTTTTCAGATATTCAGATAAATGTTAAAGACAATAAAATTACACTAAGTATTAAATTGGTAAATTATTAAAGTAAATAAAAAAAATTTTTTTTCAAGTTCATATATCAGTCTTTAAATGGTAGGGGAATAACTTTGTTGATGGCTTGCTGAAGAACACGTGTAGACGTCTTAACTTCAACTACTCTGACCAGACCATCAGTACCAGGATACACTTGTAGGATGCAACCCAATGGAGTTGAAGTCCTTTAGCAGTACTAGTTGACCAATCTGTATGTTTGGCTGCGAAATGCTCCATTTAACATGATTCTGGAGTTGATTTAGATACTCTGATTGCCACCGGTTCCAAAATTTAGCTGAGTACGGGTGTGGCAATCCCGAGGTACCCTAGCCCTTCAGGGGATCATCTTCTTGGTGAGACGGGTGTCACGATCCTGGAGCCCCAGTGATCTATCCTCTTTTCCGTCTCCTCTGCTCTGAGCTGAAGCTTTCTTCCTTCCTTTCTCCCTTGTGGTTCTCCTCTTCGGAGGTTGGGGCTCGCCATGAGAGACTGGAACAACCCTTGTCTCTGGTTCTTGAGTGACGAGAAAACTGCCCACGTGTTTGCCTTGCGTGGAGACCCGTGTCGCTGGAAAGGAGGGTCCTGGTAGTTGAGGGGCGAGGTACTGTCCCCAACACACTGCTTTGGCCTCTGCTTCAGCTAAACGGGAGGCACTTTGTCGTCCTCGCGGGTGTCAATCGGCTGGTCACTAGTCCTTGTGTCAGTGGCTTGGGAATAAGCTCTCGGGAGTACCTGCTTTTGGGAAAGCCGACTGTGGGGCTCCAGTTTGCGTATAGACCCGGTTATCCCTGGCGTAGGAATCTGCGTCCCCTTGTTGGACTCCGTGGTGGGTGGGGACGCCGGGTCCGAATCTCTACTTCTTTCAAATATGGCTTCACAAATCTTTATTACACCTCATGAAACTGCCAATGAATCATCTAGCAAAAGACCTCGAATTGTAAAAAGTACAGAAAACACTAAAGTTGTTCCCCGATTTTTGGTTATGACAGGATCTTCTGAATTCCATAAAATGTCACCTTTCCTTGTTCAAAAATATATAAAACTCTTTGCCGAAGAACCAAAATCAATTAAGCGCTTATGGTCTGGTGACTTATTAATGGGAACTGTCTCTGCTAATCAATCAAAGACTCTTCTTACTATGTCAAAAATGGGACAGGTTGCTGTTACAGTTTCTGCACACAAAACCTTGAATTCCAGTCGCGGCGTAATATCAGAAGTCGATGTAGTAACAGTGTCGAATGAGGAATTCATCGAGGAGCTTGCCGAGCAGAATGTTTGCGATGCACGTTGAATAAAAGTCAAAAGGGATGGTCAGTTAATTGACACTAAACATGTCGTTCTAACCTTTAACACCCCTCAACTTCCAAATCATATTAAAGCAGGTTATTTGCATTGCCCGGTGCGACCGTATGTGCTAAACCCTATGCGTTGTTTTCAGTGCTAGCGGTTTGGGCACTCAAAGGATGTATGTCGCGGTACACCTACATGCGCTCGCTGCTCCTCCGTAGATCATAACAGTGAGGGTTGCACTGCCGAGCCTCTTTGTGTAAATTGTAAAGGAAGTCACCCATCCTTCTCTCGCTCCTGTCCCAAATGTAAATCCGAAAAGGAAATTCAAAGTATAAGGGCAACCAAAAAGATATCTTATACAGAAGCTAAGAGATTGTTAGAAAGCACCCAACCTCGTCCAAATCTGAGTTTTGCTGATGCAACAAAATCGTTTCGCTCAATAGCCATCCAAACGTCACTAACTACTCAAACAAAGCCTAAATCGGAAATACCACAAAAAACACCAAGTAGCAATCTATCTGCCAGTACTAAGCATACACCAACTCATAAAAAACCTGAAGGAATAAATGTTAAAAAACAAACTAAATCCTCTCTAAATAACACAAACTCTAAAACAGTAAATTCTGGTCATATCTCATTAGAGAGTATGCTATCGGATACACTTGAATCTGAAATGGAATTAGAAGAAGGATTAGCTCAGACAAAGAATATTCTGCCTTGCTTAACAAAGAAACAGCATAGACAAAATAAACATTCATGATGACTACTTTAATCTCTTGGAACTGTCGCGGATTTCATCAAGGCCTAGTGAACATCAAAAACCTGATAGACATTTATCAACCTGCCTGTTTGCTGTGCAGATCAATATCAGTATGCTTGTCACTGTCTGTACTATCTACTTGCCTCCTAATGAAGTGATAGATAAAAAGGAATTAGATGATTTGGTAGAACAGTTGCCTACTCCTTTTATTGTAATTGGAGATTTCAATGGCCATAATCATCTTTGGGGTAGTGGTGATATAAATTTTCGAGGAAAACAAATAGAAGACCTCATTTGTGATCATTGCTTATGCCTCCTTAATAGTGGAGAACAAACATATTTCCACCAGCCCATGAGGACATTTCATAGTATTGATCTGGCCATATGTTCTCCATCACTTCTCCCTTTTTGTTCATTTAGCGTCGGAAACGACATTTTTAACAGTGATCATTTCCCCATCTTCGTGACTTTTAATCAAATTACAGCATGGCCTAATGCCAGATCACCACGTTTTATTTACGAACAAGCAGACTGGGAAATGTTTTCCCATTCGGCCATGCTCACTAACGATATGATGAAGAATACGTCAATTGAGGAAGCTGTAAAAACTATCACTGATACTTTCGTCCAGGCAGCAAAAATCTCTATTCCTGTATCATCAGGCAGTCTTCCTAAACATCCTAAACCATGGTGGAATCATGACTGCCAGATAGCTCATAGACAGCAAAGAAAAGCCTGGGGAATCTTTTGCAGGTATCCCACGCTTAGCAATCTTATCTCCTATAAAAAGGCAAAAGCAAACGCTCGGTGAGTGCGGCGCCAAAGACAGAAAGACACTTGGATCAGTTATGTGTCATCCATTACCTCTACTACTCCAAGCAAGTGTGTTTGGGAAAAAGTAAAAAAAATCTCAGGTAATTATAAGGATCATGGACTGTCCATCTTAGAAAAGGATGGCGTAACGTATAGCAGCAGAGAAGATATAGCTAATGTCATAGGGGAGACCTTTAGTGCTGTTTCAAGTAGTATTAACTATCCACCAGCATTCCTCACAACTAAGCTTCGTTCTGAGAATACATCCATCAATTTTAACTCTCTCAACACCGAAGCATATAACACTGATTTCACTAAGCTGGAGATGATGAGTGCTTTGTCACTAACTCCCAAGACGAGCCCTGGCCAAGATGGCATTTCCTACGTCATGCTGAAGCATTTGTCCAATGAATCATTAAAATCTCTTCTCTTTCTGTATAACAGAATATGGAAGGAGTGTTCTTTTCCTAATGCTTGGCGAAATGCTATAGTGATCCCCATTGCTAAACCTGGAAAGGACCCAAAGAATCCTTCAAATTATCGGCCCATCGCGCTCACAAGCTGCCTTTGCAAGATTATGGAAAAGATGGTAAACCGTCGTCTCACCCACTATCTGGAGAATAATCATTGCTTATCGCCCTACCAGAGTGGTTTCCGTAGGGGAAGATCCTCACTTGACAATGTCTTGTTTTTAGAAACCGCAGTACGAAATGCATTTGCAAAAAGAAATCACGTGGTTTCAGTCTTCTTTGACATGGAAAAAGCGTATGATAGAACCTGGCGGCATGGGACTCTTCACGACCTTTATAGCACTGGACTGCGAGGTAACTTACCTGCCTTTATTCAAAACTTTCTGAGGGATCGCACATTCCAAGTTAAGATGGGATCATTGTTCTCTCGTGTATTTGCACAACAAGAAGGTGTACCCCAAGGGTTGGTACTCAGTGTTACGCTTTTCAGTCTGAAAATTAACTCCATTTTAAGAGAACTTCCCCCCACAGTAGTACATGGTTCCATGTATGTTGATGATTTAATGATCTACTGTCATGGTCAAGATATGAGATATAACAAAAGACACCTGCAAATTTCTCTAAACATAATAGTAAATTGGTCCAACAACAATGGTTTTAAATTTGCTACCCAGAAGACCGTCTGCGTACATTTCTGTCGCAAAAGAAATCTACATCCCGAACCAGAGCTGCATCTTGATGGTTCCTTGATCCGAGTTGAACCAGAAGCAGAATTCCTAGGAGTCATCTTTGACAGAAAGCTCACTTTCCTTCCGCATATTTTAAATTTAAAGAAAAAATGCCTTAAAACCCTTAACATACTGAAATTCCTAGAAATACTTCATGGGGAGCAGAACGTTGTTCTTTGCTACGCATATATAGAGCTTTAATTCGTTCCAAACTTGACTATGGTTGTATTATCTATGGATCAGCAAGACCTTCTGTACTACTGAAATTGGATACAGTTCACCATCAAGCTCTACGGACATGCTGTGGAGCTTTCAAAACATCTCCAGTCCAAAGCTTATATGTCATCTGCTCTGAACCTTCTCTGGAGTTCAGACGCAAGCAATTATCCCTTGAATTTCATTATAAAGTAATGTCACAGGTCGAACATCCCGCTCGTCTCATGACATCTGATCGGTACTGGCGCCTCTACCAAGCACGTCCTTCATGTATCCCTCCTTTTGATCTCCGTGTTCTCCCACTGATCGAAGAACTCAACCTAAGTGATCTGCATCCCAAAAGCTTCAACCTTTTCGGTATTGCACCATGGCAAGAATTGAATATTCAACTACTTGACATTTTTGGAGGACTTAAGAAAAACAATACCAATGATATCCAATACCAACAAATCTTCCTAGAGCATAGAAGCAGTCATTCTAACTATACAGCAATTTTTACTGACGGCTCAAAGAACCATGACCATGTCGGGGCAGCTTTTGTTTGTGAAAAAATAATCAAGAGTAGTACTCTTCATAAGGCTGCATCCGCCTTTACGGCAGAAACTCTAGCCATTTTGAACTCCTTAAACTTCATCTCTAAGCAGAATAACAAAAAGTTCATCATCTATTCTGATTCTCTGAGTGCCCTTGAATCAATAAATACAAATACTAGCCACCCTTTGGTCTTAGATATATTAAAGGTACACCTTCGTTTGAGAAAAGCAGGTTATTCTATTGCATACTGCTGGGTGCCCGGACATGTAGGCATCAAAGGCAATGAACTCGCCGATGCCGCAGCAAAATCAGCTGATAGTACTTGCGAAAATGAGGTTCCCTTTACAGACATACGGAATTATATCAAAGCAAAGATCTTGTCCAGGTGGCAAGAACTATGGAAAAATCAGACTCTGAATAAATTAAAGCAAGTGAAACCCAATTTGGAGTACTAGGAGTCGAGAGGAAATCGTAAGGAGGATGTACTGCTGACTCGTCTACGAATTGGTCACTGCAGACTGACACATCAGCATCTCTTGAAAGGAGATAAGGAACCTATTTGTGGCACTTGCAACACTCCTATTTCAGTCAATCATATTTTAACCTGCTGCCCTATTTTTAATCAAAAACGTGACCATCATTTTAACTCTATGAATGTTAAATTAACAGATCTTATTGGAAGAAATCCTCACATCAACCTCATAAATTTCTTAAGAGATATCTCTCTTTACCATATGATTTGAGTTCTTTTTCCCCATATTTTGCTCTATCTATTGCTAGAAAACTTCTCACCTTCATCTGTACATACTTTCACCAGCAATACAGATACGATCACAATTCATACTCTCCTAATTCAGTCAATCATATTTTAACCTGCTGACATATTTTTAATCAAAAACGGGATCATATTTTTAATTCTACAAGTTTTAACTCAACAGATCTGATTGGAAGAAACTCCAACATCAACCTCATAAGGTTTTTTAAAACGTATCTCCCTCTATCATATGAGCTGAGTTTTTTTCCTTACAACCTGCTCTACCCGTTGCTACAGCACTTCTCACGCTCATCTGTATATACTTTCATCAGCATCACAGATACGATCACAATTCATACTCAGAAATGTTCGTGCATTTGTATCTCGCTCACTATCCATTTGGCGCATAATAACCTTCTAGGTTTTGTGCTATTAAAAGCCAACCAACCAACCAAAATTTAGCTTGGAGTCTCTGAACTAGTTCCCACCTGGAATGAAAAGAAAGAGAATCCGGAGCAGTATGTGGTTCAGGAAAGGATAACATAGCATTTCCTGTCAAAAATGTCCCGGAGTTAAAGTGAAGAAAGTGGTGATAATGGACGGGAATTCAGAACTGCTTCTATCTGAGTAACTAAAGTAGTTAACTCTTCAGAATTCATGATTGCTGATTTTGCTACCTTTAACAAAATCCGTTTCACTGATTTTATGTTTGCTTCCCACAGTCCGCCAAAGTGTGGAGAAGCGGGCGGGATAAATTTCCATTGGATGCCTTCTTCTGCACTAAATTCTTGAATTGCATTAGATTTGCAAATTTCATTATATGCGTTAAGAATATTTCTTGCACCTCTGAAATTCGTGGTGTTGTCGCTCCAGATGACGGCTGGTTTGGATCTTCTAGCAATAAATCGTCGTAAACAGGCTAGAAAAGCTTCTGTTGTTAAATCAGAAACGACTTCTAAGTGCACTGCCTTAGTGCAAAAACAGATAAATAATGCAATATAAGACTTTAAAGTCACCTTTGACCTTTTCAAATTAGGTTTTGTAATTATAGGTCCTGCAAAATCTAATCCAACCTTCTCGAAAGGTCTAGAAGGTACAACTCTGTCCCTAGGTAGATTCCCCATCATCTGACTTACGGTTTGATTCTTCGTTCTAAAGCAAGTGGTGCACTTATTTATTACACCTCTAACTCGATCTTGACCAGACGGTATCCAATATGACTGTCTTATTAAAAATAATGTAGTCTGTACACCAGAATGCAAGGATTTTCTATGATAAAATTCAGTAACTAAACTAGTGAAATGATGAGCCTTTGGCAAAAGTATCTGATGTTTCTGAAATTCAGAAAGCCTAGAATACTGCAGTCTTCCTCCTACTCTCAGTACCTCATTTTTGTCAAGAAATACGTCTAGAGATGAGATTCTACTATTTTTGGGAATAGATTGCCCGTTTTTCAAGCACTTTATTTCCCTTCGAAATTCAGTTGACTGTACGACTTTTACTAAAACTTCAGTAGCATGCCTTAATTCAGAAGCACATATGAAGCCTGTTCTTAACTCTGGATTCAGTTATTTATAAATCTCAGACATAAAGCAGTTATTCTAATTAATTTAGTGAATGAGGAGTATTTTGTGATCAAATCGTTTTCAGCTTAGCTATTTTCAACAGTTGCATTTACAACAACTGCCTTCTTAAACTCTAACTTATCGACATTTATTTTGGTTTTTTCCATCGATCCTAAGGAGGATGGCCATGCTGTGTTATTCATTGTCAACCAGCAGGGTCCATGCCACCAAAGGTGAGCTCGCCTAAGGATGAGCCCCTAGAAATCAAATCGGCGGGATTATTCTTTCCCATACAATGATGCCATTCTTTTAGGTTGCTGTATTTTTGTATTTCTTTTATTCTATTCTTCACGAACACCTTATGTCTATTTGGATCACCTTTGATCCAGTAATAAGCTATTATTGAGGGATCTGTCCAAAAATATCGAGTAAGTGGAAAACTTAGTGCAGTTAAAATTTTATTGCTCAATCTTGAAGACAAAAGTGCACCCATGAGCTCCAATCTAGGAATCGAAAGGGTTTTTAACGGAGCTACTCTGCGCTTTGATGCTACAAAACTAGAAATGATATTTCCATTTTTTAATTCTATGCGTAAGTATGCAACAGTACCATAAGCTTTTTTAGATGCATCTGAAAAACAGTGTAATTGAATTGTGATTGCATGACTGGGCAAAGACCTTTGAAAATAATATCGGGGAATAATTATTTCCTTTACGTCTTGGATCTCATCGCACCATTTATTCCAAGAAATTTCCAACTGTTTGGGCAATTTTTCATCTCAGTCTAATCCTAAACACCAAATTTCTTGCATCAAGTATTTAGCTCTAATAGTATATGGTTCTATAAAACCTACTGTATCGAAAAGTCGACCTATCGCTTGTAGTAAATGTCTTTTTGTGTTAGTTTTTTTTAAAAGAAACGCTTCCAGATTTCTGGTTTCAAAATAAAATGTGTCAGTTTGTTCATCCCAACCAATTCCCAGTACTTTTGAAGCTATCAAATTTGTATCTAGAGACTCTTCACCCTGATCTACATTGAAGTTTAAATTCTTTAATTCTTTACTTAGCTCAGGAGAATTGGTTCTCCACTTTTGAAGGTCCATGCTTGCCTCTTTCAGAATGTCTACACTTTCCTTACAAGACTTTAGAGCCTGTTGAACAGTGACTTGCCCACAAATAAAATCGTCGACATACAATGATTCATTAAGATGTTTAGAAGTCAGAGGCAATATATCTACATACCTTTTCAAGTGATGTTTGATTGTGTCTGCAAGGAGGAACGGGCTAGATTTCACTCCAAATAACTCTTGTCATCCGAAAAATTTCCAATTTCCTGTTTTCATCTTCAGTTCCTGGATCTTTTTCCCAGAAGAATCTGGTGTAGTTTCGTTCAGTTTCATCTATTTTGATCTGAAGAAAGGCCATCTTTATATCTGCAACAAATGCTATCGGATTTGTTCTAAATCTGATCAAAAGAAGAAATAGGTTTGGCATAAAATTAAGTCCCGTGTATAAGCAATCGTTCAAAGATAACTGACCTTTCGCATGCGCCGAAGCATCAAAAACACTGCGTAATTTACTTGTAGTCTTATCCGTATGTATTACAGCTTGATATGGTAGATAAAATGTATTTTGGTGTAAATTTACTTCATCAACCGGGACAGGTTCAATAATATTCTCTGAAAGATAATTCTTTAGAACAGTGCTATATTCACAAAATAAGGAAGGGTCATTTTTAAAAGATGATTTCAATCTCAAAAATCTTTTCATTGCTATCTGTTCGTTATTTTCTAATAATGTCTTTATATTTGGTTTCCAGGGCAATTTCACTTTGTATCGCTTATTTTGATATGTTATTTTGGATTCAAATTCAGTCATTATATCTTTCTCAGTGGTTTCTATGTCAGCCTCGATACCCAGATTTTCTAAATCCCAAAATTTCTTCAGTTGATCGGAAATATTGGATTCGTTTACCATAACACCCATTGCAAATGTTTCATTTAAGTTCATGTTTCGGCCTTGCAAACACCACCCGAATATTGTTTCAACTGCAACAAGGGTTTTGTTTAGGCGTGAAATTCGACCAGTGACAATATTATAATAGTAATCTGCACCTATTAGTATTGATATTTCTTTATTGTTAAATTCATAACAGTCCGCAAGTTGTACATTTTTTAAACGTCTAAATTGTTTCTCAATATTTTTATCAGGAGTCGGTAAATGTGTACCCGAAATATGTTCTGTCTTCAGTGCTTCAATTTCTATGCATAAATTTGAATCATCTCTATTCTTTAATTTAAGTTTAACTACATTATATGATTTTTTTTTCTGTTTCTTTAGCACCAAATGTACAAATGGAAAGGCTCTCTTTCCTAACAACTGGAAATCTAAACCCTTTGGAAATAGCTGACAAAACAAAGGAGTGGTGTGAACCATTGTCCAGGAAAATTCTAACAATTTCCTGTTCTTTTTCATTATTAATTAAGGCTGAACATGTTTGTAACATAGTATTCCCTTTTGCCGATATGATATTCACCGATACGGCATTATCGGTTTCTCCCTTTGTAGAAATAATGTGTGGATTATTTTGATTTCGAAAACAAATTGAGACATGGTGAGGTTTACTGCAGCTAGGACACAGTTCCTTTTTTAAACATTCTGCAGCTGTGTGCTTTGGCGTCAGGGATAAGAAACAACGACTTTGTTTCTTTAATGTAGCTTTTTTTTTTTATTTACATCAAATGTAGAGCACGATTCTGATTCATGACTCTTGCTACAAAATGAACACATTACATTTTCGACTGATGCCATGAATTCATGTGTGTGGGGGGGGAGGAGAACGAATTCTCCCTCTTATGTGGAGGTCTTGAAGAGTTATGTCTACTAGAAGTAGAATTTTTACTTTTTATTTTCTCTTGTGGGGGAAATAAGTGCATTCGCTGGTACGATGATTTATAATTATTAATTGGAAAGGATCTCTCGCGGCTTCGTATTTCTTTATTAATGAATTGCAAAAGAGTTTTTAAATCAAATTCCTTGTCACCTTGAATGCGATTAAATTCTAAAACGAATTCTGAAGGAATTAATTTCATTAAAATTGGTGTTAATAAGTTTGCGTAAGATTCAGCTGTAATTCCTAAAGAATCTAAGCTTCTGATCTGAGTTTCCGCGTTATCATGTAAATTTCGTAAACTTATAACATCGTTAGGATTTTTAACTGGAGTTAAATTCGGCAAAACACTCAAATGAGTGTTAATAAAAATATTTTTATTTCCGAATCTTTCTTTCAATAAATCAAGTGCTTTATCATAATTTTCCTCACTTAAAGCAAATCGGCTAATACATGCTGCCGCGGTACCACCGAGATAGGATTTCAAATAGTTAAATTTATCAACTTTGCTTAATTTAGGATTATTATGAACAGAACTTTCAAATAAATTGTAAAAATCTAACCAAGCAGAATAATTACCGTAATATTTACTAATATGTAATTTAGGCAATTTTATGTTTGTATTTTAAGTTTCATTATTAATCAATTGAATGTTTTGTGAAACTGTATCAACTTGGATAGAATCAGAATTCAATTTCTTTATTTTAGAATGAAGTTTCGATTTCAAAAAAATTATTTTTTCTTTGATTTCTTCTGAAACTTCTATATCTTCAGATATTGTCTCGACGCTCAAAAGGTTTTCTATTTCATCATTTAAAGAATTTAAGTCAGTTTCTTTTCCGATTAATTGTTCCAAAAAATGCTTCGAACTAATCAACTGTTTCGTTTTCGTTGCTGATCGCTATTTCTGTTTTGTTAATTAATCTCGTCAACATAGAACACATGGAAGTGCATTTCTTCTTCAACTTTGACAGATTTTCAGCCATATTTAATTTCTGTCCAGGTATAATTCAGTTTCATTAATTAAATAAAAATTCTCTTACCTGGTATTTCAGTGGCCAATGAACCAAATGTGCATCAGTGAATCAAATTTCAGTGGTAATTCCAATTGTTAGATAGTGTGGAGGTTCAGCAATCATATTATCATATAAATTTCAATGATCAACAATCAATTAATATAAATTGATTTAATTAAATAATAATAATTTCACAATCTCAGAATCTTACATCATCACTGCGTCAACATCTTCCTTCTCACTCACTGCACACCCAATGACACTCTCAGTGCCCTCTAGCATTACGCGGGTCTTACCAGTGATCATGACTGGTGTGCAGTGCCAAGATTGTGCAATTCTCTGATTTTTTTTTTTAGTGAAAACAGATCATTGCATATGTGGGAAAAGCAAAATTAATGTATTCTAAATTATGTTTAAAGTTCAATATAAGTATTATATGTAAAGTTTATTTATAGTTTTTGTATTTTAAATTTTTCGCTATTGTATTGTTAATTGTATTTTTAATCATCATATTTGTATTTTAAATTGGACTTTTCAATATTTTTCTTTGGTATGTTGTTAATGTTTCCAACTTATAATAAATATCAAAAGATTGCCAGATAGAGTCGAGAAAATCACAGATTTACACCCAATAATTAACATTTACATTATTATTTTAATGCAACTGTTTATTGTATTTGCACTTGATGGTATATTTTCTACTTGAAACATTGCCTATTATTCCATATTCATAATTTGTATTTTCATATCCCGTTTTTTTGTTTGTGTGTGTGAGAAATTAAATATTTGCTAGCTTTTGATACATGAAATAATAATATATATGAAGAGAGTATAACGCCCTTTAGGAATCTGAGAAGTAGTGAAATCAAAGTGTGTATGATGCTCATTTGCCAAAAGAAATTATTTCCCCTTTTTTATTAATGTAGTCATTTCTTAAAATTTTATAAAATAATGAATGTTTTCTACTTAATAGTATATAAGGATGTGTGATGTTGTGTAGCAATAAAATCATTTGTGAAAGCAGTAGAATTGAAGTAGTAATTGGGATGCAAGATAAAATTCAAAGCATTTTTTTGAAATTATTTTTATTAATGCTAAAGCTTAAAAATTTTTGAATGCATTGAAGCTGTCTTGAAATTCAAGTATGCGAGACTGAGATGTCTAACCATTTTAATAAATGGCATAACTTAATTGTTCCAAAATCACATGATTTTTTCATTATTCAAAAGTATTGATTTTGTGGTAATATCCTTATATTCTGCACTTATGTCATATTTATGGAAAATATAAATGTTATGAAAATGCTATTATGTGTAATATTTCTCTGCTATTCAATTTTACGTATTTTATAGGGTCAGCCTTCTTTTGTACGGTTATTCAGGTATCCAAATTTTGAAGGGCCAAGTGCAATTGTAGCCCAAAAAAGTTTTTTCAAAGCTGAGAGAACAGATTTCTACTGGAATAAAACAGGTGACACATTTAAGATTAATTGCCCGAAAGTTTCTCTAAATTTGAAAATAATGTAATGATGACAATTTTCTTTTGTTTTAGTTTGATTTTAAAAAATGATTTCTAAATTACAATAGTCCACTATTATCTATAAATTCATTGGTATAGATATTCTTTGAGGACTTACTAGAAATTCTTAAAGCAGTAGGTTAAGTATCACTAATGTCTAATCCTAAATGCTATAGCAGCATTTATTGGCTAAGCTGTAGCCACTCTTTGAAGAAGAATCTTTCTTATATTTGATGCAATTTTCAGTAAATTCCATGTCTCTATAAGTGTATTCTGTCAACAAAGTCTAATTTCCATACCCTGGGCTTTTGTAATGGGGGTGATATTAGATTGTTTTCTTTCGTCAACATAAATAAAAACATAACATCAGGCATTTTAAAATTTTACTGTTACTTTTATTAATTTTAATCACAGGTGTCAGAAATGGCACTGAACAGAAGTAAAAAATTTGATGTGGACTAGCTTGTATGTACTCCTATTAAATAGTACACATTTTTGCTGCTCGTTATTTATACTCATTTATACCATTACATTTGAAAGTGAGATTTGATCTTCCAAATCTTTGATAAAGTGGGCAGTTACACAGTTTCTAAAATATTAGTTTTTATCAACATCAAATATTTGTACAATTAATTTGTATGGTTATTATTACCATTATTAATTCATATTGTATTCAAGCAAAATCAAAGATTAGGCATTGATATCGAAGGTCATGTATACCTACTACAGCTCTTTTTATCTAAAATGTAATTAGACAGGTCATATATCGCTTGTTTAAATATTTGTTTGAGGAAAACAAATTGCAGAGGTGTAAGTTAAAAATAATTTAGATATTGCGTTTTTAGACAGTATAAATTAGTTAGATCAGAGTCATAAAATTTGAAAACAAATTGGATCTTTGCCTTCTTATTGGGAGTCAAGAAACCTAAGGCAATGATCCTAATGGCAATGATCAAGCAGTTAAACGGACCTACAGTTTTCTTAGCATTATCTGCAGGTGAAAAGATTTGGCGAGAATTATTACAGCATTTAAAAGCAAATTATATTTGAATAAAACAAAATTTTGATTGAAAGGCATTCCATTTAGATTATTTAGAAAAATCAGAATTAGTTTTTCAAGATCCAGTAACTAGGGCACAGTACTTTGATTACAAAGTAAATAAACTAATGTTACATTGAAAAAAAAAAGTTTAAAGCTATTTTAATGAATATTTAGCATAGGACAGTTGTAAGCATATAGAGTTTCAACATCGATTTCCACTTGAACACAATTTTCTTTGTATTAAAGAGTCACCTATATATGATTCTTTCAATAACAGATGTGTAAAAGAATGTACTCAATTTATTGATAGATTTATAACTTCTAAATATGATGAAAATGGCATTTTATGGCAATTAAATGTCATAGATGGGCTAATACATCTTACAGAGGAACAAAAAATAAAATGAAATATCCATTACATTTTCCACAACCTGTTATGATGATTTTAGAGCCATTAAATAATGATAAAATTGTAAAAATAAATTTAAAAAAAACTGAAAAAATAATGGAATTGCAAGAACATTGCCTGAAATTTGTAATTTTATCGGGGGGGGGGGGAAGCGGAAGAAAAAATTCAGAGGAGCAATATATTTTAACTTTAAAGAGTTCATTAAAAAGAACACAAGTATTTTTAAAACACAGTAGTTTAGAAGTAAATATTAACTGCAATAATAAAACAATAGCACAGTTATTTGAGACTAAAACTGAAGAACTAAGGTATAATATCGTGCATAATTAACTGTGTAGGAAATGTAGATACAGGTCTGTCTAAACTTGGCTCTAAATGTAAAAACTAGCTCTAAATGTGCTTCTTTATAGATAGCACACATGAAAAGCATTACCTAGGCCTATAGTCTTATTCCGAAGAATTAGAGGATCACACAAGCCGATTCTAGTAACTTCAAAAGTTTGAGGACAGAGTCTAAAGGTGAATGAAAGTACGGTTGAAAGTAACTTTGCTGTGGATCCGTTGCACGTAATGCATTTTTTTATTGTTGATCTAATTGTCTATCTAGCTTTTGGACACTGGCATGAAAGTTCCTCTTATGCAAGGACTAGACTTTGCACAAAATGATGCTTTGACAGAAGTAAAATTGGATACCTAAGTCCAAATTTATCATCTCTTGCAAGTATCTTTGTTTTCACTCCAATAAGTCCTCTTTCGTCTCTG
Organism: Stegodyphus mimosarum; assembly: GCA_000611955.2. Classification (NCBI taxonomy): domain Eukaryota; kingdom Metazoa; phylum Arthropoda; class Arachnida; order Araneae; family Eresidae; genus Stegodyphus; species Stegodyphus mimosarum. The sequence goes on along the minus strand of KK112263.1, from coordinate 444,987 downwards.
ATGACTGAGATACCATTTATTACACCTCCAGTTTGAGAAAAACTTTCATGCTGAACTAGTAGAATGAAGGGGTTTTTGAAGCCTGTAACCCAGCTGAAGACAAGAATTTTGCTGTGATGAAAGATTTTGCCTGACAGCTCCTAATGAATCTTAAGAACCCAAGCTAAAATTCTTACAGTTGCTGAGAATTTAGAATAATTCTCATGTCACTTAAGAGTGTCAGCACTTACAGTAACTTTTAAAATCACAACTTTCTTTCAGACATCTGAAGAGATTGCATCATTGGGTTTAATTTCGAGGTATGGCCAATTATAGCCTTCAGATCCTTTAACCAGTCTGGAACTTCCTACCACGAATTCTTTAGCATTTGATGAGTGGTACGACCTGGAAAGAGTATATTGATTAAGTGTCTTGGCACGTAAAACCACTACTTTGCTTCTTCCACTGCTCTGCTTTGCTCGAACATTTTGTCCCAAACATAAACATCACAAGCCAGGCTCATGAACAGAAAGCCAGGCCAAACATAAACATCATGAGCCAGGCTCATGAAAGAAAACTGGGCTAAACGTAAACATCATGAGCAGGGCTTGTGAACATTAAGATTGTAATTTCACGGTTGTAACCAAACGTTAGTTCAGAAGATTTAGCCATGATTCTCATAATTGCTGTTTGTAAAATTTAGTTAGTAAAAGTTAATAAACTCGTACAAAATGCAAAATACAAAAGATTTAAGTGAAAGCAGTTTATTAAAGTTTACTTCCTCTTAGGATTAAAGTTTACTTGAAGTGTTGGTTATTTATGAAATCTGATTTTGAAACTGTTATTTATTACAAAATATAATATATTTATAATATCTATGAAAGGCAGAAGGATTAAAATTTACTTCCACGCCAGAAGTGACTTGCTAATATAAATGCTTTAGCGAATAGCAGTTAAAATATAATAATATTAAAGTTTACTTTCTAATGTAAATGCTTTAGCGAATAGCAGAAGATACCAACAGGCCTGGCAGTCTGTTACGAGAGGCAAAGTCAATACATTTATTTGTATATTGCTGATCATGAATGTACTTCAACTACCCGAAATTACTGGTCTAAAAAGGCTATGTATGTGAACATGCAATATAAAAAATAGCATGAAACGTGATCATTTCTTATCTATGTTGAAATTTTTACATTTTTTGCTCAGCACAACAGCTAAAACTGAAGACTGATTGAATAAAGTTAGAAATATCGTAGAAGCAATTACTAATGCTTTCAAAAAGTTGGGAATAAACATCATTGTCAAAGAAAGCATAGTTCTGTGAAATGTCATCTTTTGCCAATGCATTCTAGGGAAGTGCCATAAGTATGGTGTAGAAGTATATAAACTGTTTCTTCCAGAAGGTTACACTTATAGTATTGACATTTATGAAGGCTATATTTTAACTATAATGTATTACATACACTTGTAGTATTGATATTACAAAAAACACTTGCATGATGTGGTAATGCAATTAGTAAATGGATTATTTGAGGGCTGTTTATTATTTACAGCTAATAATTAGACAAGTGTCCCTTTGACCAAAAATCTTTTTTTTTTGGGAGGGGGGAGGCATTTATTTATGGGACTGTCAAAATAAATAATTTCTACTACCACAGGCAAAACAGAAAGAGATAATGATTTTTTAAAGTTGTATCGGCGTCAAATTTTCTAAATAGACTGACAAAAGACCAGTTTGTATGTCAACCACTTGCGGTAATAACACATGTGCAATTGTTCCAGAGAAAACAGATAAACTGAAGCCTGATTTTTTAAAAAAATAATAATGCAGAAAAGGGTGTTGATTTGTCTGACCAACTGACATCTAGTATTTTTTGTATTTTAGCATCTAGTATTAGTTTGACGAAAACGGTTAAATGGTATTGAAAAATTTTAATACATTATACATGCGGGTCATGCCTAATAAATGTTTGATACATAAATCAAAGATGGGGTAGCAAGCACATTAATATTTTACAATTTAGGAAGCAAATTATTGATAAGCTTTTTAACCTGTGTTTATGGCATTGAACAAATTGCTATTGAAATTCCAATACTTTCAATAATGTTTGACATTTTCACAAATCATATAAAGAGCCTGGAAGAAAGTCAATGGCTGTAGTGACTATGCCAGGACGAAGGCAAAAAGGGTAATGACTTATTGTTATAGTTGTAAGGGCCAGCCAGCACTTTGTTTGAAATGTTTTAAAAAATTGCATAGAAAATATAAACAATAAGTTAGGTTTATAATATTGAATTATTGCATTTTTGGTTAGTTATGTTTATAATAGTTTACTTATATTCAAAATATTCAATTAAAATAAACTCCTACTTTTTCAGTTAATATAGGTTAAATTTCTATTATTTAAATTTTCAATTATACAGCAGTTTTTCCCAGTAGTTTTTTTTTCCACCATCTGATGGACTATTTAAGTGTGAGCCTCTGGTGATACATGCCGCCTGATGAAAGACTTAAGTATGAGCCACCAGTGCTACACACCGGCATGAATGTGTTAAGGAAACCTGTCAATAATACATTTTATCTTATTGATGTTAATGAAAATTTAAAAAAAAAATGTTCGCATTGTAATATTAGGTGACTAACTTAATATTCTATATAATTAAAATTTATGTTGCTTTAATTAAGATCTTTATTAATTTAAAATCATTCACTTATTTATGTATTGAATTGTAAATTATTTATGCAGAGTATGTTTATATTACTAGCTTTAGCTTGTTCTATATAATTAAAATTTATGTTGCAGTAATTAAGGTCTTTATTAATTTAAAATCAGTCACTTATTTATGTATTGAATTGTAAATTATTTGTGCAGAGTATGTTTATATTACTAGCTTTAGCTTGTGTCTTCTAATACTATTAGGAAAAGACTGTATCTTTTTAACATCTGTTGATGTGGATAAAAGTGGAGCTTCCTATTATGGGGAATTAAACCTTTATTATGCATCAACTAAAGGAGATACTGCTAAAATAGCACTTGGTAAGTATTATTTTAAATTATGGTAAATATTAATTTAATTTTAAAATATGGTAATTTAATTTTTCTCTAAACAAATTTCATATTATAAAACACTTTTAATACATTAAGCAGATTTTATATTCTAAACCACTTTTATAATACATTAAAAAATTTTACAATTTCATTGTTATTAGCTTACCAAATATTTCTTACTAAATAATTAGTAAGTAGTGGTTAGTTAGTGGGCAGATTATGTTTTAATATTTATGTAAATTACTTTTAAGCTTTATTTAAGGGGAAATTTTTTAATTTTTAGTGATGCTTTTCCATTATGGATTTTAATAAATATTTAATGCATGAAATTTTTCCTAAATATATGAAATGTATTGAATATTGAATGTAAAGTAGAAAAAAAGGGTTATATATGCTGTTTTTGTACACAGATGTAAGTAATACATTCTTTTACTTTTAACTGGTATTTTCCCATTTTTTTTAAAGGTATTTCAATTTAAGAGACTATTTTTTATTTAATGGTATGAAAATATTGATAAAAGAAATAATTAATTAAAAATATGATTTTATTTACTTATAAATAAAATTCATAAAATTGTAATAAATTTTGTATGCATGCAGTTAAATTTTAAAAATGGAATAACTTTTAAACTTTTTATTATTTTTAATTCATTTTCTGTAAATAAATTACAAAACAATAACAAGAACAACAACAACAAAAATTTCTTTAATATGTTCGGGGTAGAAACCTCAAAATATTAATGTTAATGGAATCTCAGAGAAATTGAAGCCACCACTAAATGCATGTGAAAAGAAAGTTTTGAGAAAAGAATTGAAAGTTAAAGGTTTGAAAGTACAGTCAGAGACATCACACACATGTATTTGTAAGGAGTGCAGTTTTTTGGAGTATGAAAAAATTCTTAAAAACAAATAGTAAGGAACCAATGTAGAAACTGCTAAACACTGAATACTCCTTTTATTTTTTATAAGGAAAAGATGGCCCTGTGTATTCTATCCGCTGGAGTCCAAATTCAGTAGAGTTTTGTGTTGTATATGGTTGTATCCTTTCTTTATTTGAATTCAATGTAATAGTCAATTCGTGTGCAAGTAATCCAGTTTTTATTAGTAATAATAAAATAATAACATATATATTAAAAATGATTTTGCATTCAGGGTAACTATGTATTTATCACCAGATGAACTTAAGTTGAGAAGGGAATGGTGCCATATTAAATTATTATAAGAGGAATGCAAAAGAAAATTTGTAGATTTTATTGAGTTCTTACTGTTCTTTCTTTTTTTTCTTTTCGTTTTCTTTCTTTCTTTTTCTTTTCTTTTTTTTTTAATTAATTCCTTTTAATTCATTTGTGAATTTATTGGTTTTAGTAATCAGGTTAACAAAGCTGACATTTTATATTTTTTAAAGTATCAGTTAAAAAAAAATCAAATTACAGTGTAAAGACCTTATTTTGTACTAATCAGTTATTTTGTATTTTAAGAAACTTTCCTTTCCCTTCTGATTTCAATTTTATGGTAGAATGCAAATTTAAATGATGTATATGCAAATCTAAATGAGTTCAGAAACAGTATTTAAGTGTTGTGCATTATGAATTAGTTACAAGTTTATGCCATGTGTTTAGCTCTGTTGCTGAAGATTTTGTGCTAGTCATTTACTTTAATTTATATTAATATTCTAGACTCATCTTTGATGGGTGCAGTCCATAAAGCGGATTTAGATTGAAGTAGGAGCCAGTCATGTAGCTAAAATTTAATTCATTGTGATTGTACATAGTATTTTAAGTTACTTATCCATAAGTAGTCGTTAAGTTGTGAGCACCAAGTGAGTGCATGTTCTGTTTAGTTAAAATAAAAAGGTTGTTATAACCTTCGCTGGCAGTCATCTGTTTTACAAGGCATAGCGAGAATTCGCTACTTCGTCTTCGGTAGGGTCTACGTGTTATGCTTCCAAACAGACATGGACGTTACAGGAGAATGAATTTATGCATTGCAAATAAATAAAGCCGTGTAGATAGAATATGGATTTGTTAATAGAAATGAAAGAGTTTTATAGAGCTAATCCTGCTATTTGGATATGATAGTTATCTGAGAAAATCTTTTGTAGAGAATATTAAATACTTTATGGCAGAAGATTAATTTTTTAAGCCAGCTTTGAATGACATTCATAGACAAAATATTAAAATAATTTGAAAATTGCAATTTGCATCACAGTTTTTTATTTGACATTAATGAAATGATGGTTTGTTTAGATTCTGTAGAAGTAAATGCATAAATTTTTTATTTCCACAACTGAAGTTCAGTTATGATGCTAATTTTTATTGTATCTTCTTCAATTTTGACATTTTTAAATTCAATTCTAAGGTTTTAAATTCTTAATTTCATATTTAACCCAGTATTATTGAATTTAATAAGAATATTTATTATTTTAAGAGCAGTTATTGAGTTTTAATATGTTATTATTATGTTATGAGTAGTCTGTGATTATTTTATAAGTAGAATCTTGAGCTGTGTGTTATGTATTGTATTCATCTACTACTTAAAGTAAGTAAATGTGCCTTGAAAATTTGGATATGACTTCTTAACCAAAAAAGATATGCCTGCCAATGCAACAATCTATAGTTTGAAATGTGAGCCTGTGTTTGATTTTGGCACTGGTCCAAGAAATGAAGTCCATTACTCACCAGTAGGGGAAAATATCCTTTTCACTTTTTTATTCAGATACAATTAAATGTTTCTTTTTATTGTACAACTTGAGAGACTGCTTAAGAATTTTATTTTTCATTTACATTGTACTAAATTCATATTTCACAATGCTTATTTATTTGGTATTTTTATAACTGTAAACTATAATGTATATAATTGTTAATATTTTATTTAAAGATATTTGTTTATTTTTATAAATTTCGTTTGAATGGGAAGGGTGAGTTGTAAGTTTAAGAAACAATTGGCATTTGCATTGTTCAAGCAATTTATATGCATACAGATCAATTTTTTTTTTAAGCTTTAGTCATAGAACTTATGCATTTTCATTTAGTACTAATAGACTGTAACACTTTCTGTGCATTTTAAGTTGCTATTATTGGTTTTGCATCAAATTTATTAAAAATGTTTTCCTCAAGTATTTATCTTCAGATTATAAGTGGATAATAAATTACCATTACAGTGGAGCTTGAAAGATATGTAATTAACTATCTTTCAAGATGTAATCTTATCGAGTAATTTAGCTTGTTTTAAAGTATTATTATTCTGAATTCTAGAAGAATTACTGCTGTAACACGAAGAATAAAAAAGGCCATTTTATTAATGATAAAATCAATTGCTAAACAATGTTTGTTTATGGAACAATATTCTTCCACTTTTAATCAAATGCAATTAAAAATATGTGACTTACCCATACATATTGTTATGAATTTTGTACATAGATGATTTTAGTGAGCATAGATGATTTTAGTGAAATTATTGTATATTTCTGTATAATGTTGTAGAAGCAGATGTTCTGCCAGCAAAATAAGAATACAACGGCAAGTCTATGTAACATTGAGTTACATTGGGCTGTCTCACTAATTTGATGAGATATTGCCAAGCTGGCAACAGTTTTAGCGGCTTATTTTTGTTGCCAAATTAGGCGAGAAATCACCAGAAGTTGCCAAAAAGTCTATTTCATAGACTACCTAGTTTTTTGCACAAAATAACTGATCAAGTCAATTAAAGTGTGTGACAAACTAATAATCCCATACTTTAGAAGACTCGTTCTATAAATCATTCTAAAAATTAAATAAAGATAGACAGCTACAGTGTAATAAGCAATCTGACTGAATTATACAGTATACAAAATTATATTTATACAAAGATACAGTAAAATCATTTGTTACAACAGGGATTATAAAAATGGAACTTGGAATTGAGTAGCACATTATTCTGAACAAATGCATTTTTTTTTCGTTCACACATTGCGCTTTACATGAATCTTTTAAATCATTGGCATGTATCTAAAATTTGTGCTGTAGCAAACAACCAGAGCAGTTTTTCTATATCTGTCAGTTCTTCGATCTTAATTAGTTTATGTTCACAGATGTTGTACTAGGATCCAGAATATGATTGTTTTATGTGGCCATTTCTTGTTTTCAGTGAGAAAAAAATCTTTCTTCGGTTATTTTTAGGATAGCAATTAAAATAGACCTAGCATCACCTCTGCCTCGATCAACTCAGATACCTGGACTGTAAGCTTCACAGCGGCTTCAGAAAGAGATTTATCTAATATTAATTTCATCTTTTTAATTTAACTTTTTAAACATTCTCCAGAGATTTCTCTTGCTCTATGAGCATTGATTTCATTAAAATAACGATTTGCAGAATTTCTTTATAACCATGTCTTCTAAAACGTAGTCTCCTAAACATGATATGTCACTATTCATTATTTTCTTGCTCATTACATCACTATTTTGTTGTGAATAAACTGTACATACTTAATTAATGGCATTGTTTTACCTTGTTTTTTAAGCAACACCTCATTATTATATTCTGAGATAATGATTTGTGAAAAGTGATGTTCTGAGAGTTTGACCAAAAAAATGATTTGGGTACAGTAATATCTATATATTTAGTAAATTATCATTAATTATAAAATGTATTGCGTGTAGATGATTGAATTTGGAATTTTTATTAAAATCAACCTACATACCACAGTATAGTAGTTGATACTAACAAATGATATGGATCAGTATTTTACACTTTAACTGGTTGTCAATTGGAGTTCTATGAAGTGACTAGTAACAGTGCAGAATTTTAATTCGACTTGATTGGTTATTTCATGAAATAACTAAATATTCTACAGAATATTTGATTTAATAGCTCAACGATAACATATATAGCATAAAATAGTACATTCGTATGCTCTAAGGCAAAAAAGTTGTGTGTAGTATTAAATTATAAATTTTTTTATGCACTAATTATCTATCCTTTAAATCCCAGTGGCCTCTCTGTGAGTGTATTAAGAAATAGAAGTAGGTAATCTTTTGACTACCAAGTGTGCTTTGAGTGAAGAAAAAAACTATGAGCATCCAAAGAGTGCACTTGATTAATTTGATAGATATTTACTGTTATTAATGCCCCGTTAATAGAATTTGTCTTTATATTAAAATTATTAAGATACCAAAAAATCAGCTAGTTTTGAAAATTAAAACTCTAACCATATCTGTTAGAAATGCAGAGTACCGTCTTTGGAAGCATAAACTAATTTGAGACTCAACCTAAATTAAGTGACTTATCTCTGTTTTCAGTAAGAAGACAACGTAAGAAGAGTGTAAATGACCTTTTTATTAAAACTTACTAATTTAACAAAAGGCACTTCTTGTGTCTACAGAACCAGCCAGCATTTCTGATGTAAGTAATGAAAATAATGAATTCAGATTAAAGTTAAGTTTTAAGTAGCCAAAGGCTGTACAGAATGAATAATGCTCAACTTGGCTCAAATCTAGTACCGACGTGACAAATCTAATTCCAAGAATAACACAGTGCTGCAGAGAAACTGCTACCTAAGAGATTCAACTAGTAACATGGCCTAAACATGCTCTGATTCAACCATTTAAAACTTACATTTAAGTACTATCGCTTTCTACCTCATTTGAATACACACAAACTAAAATTTGCATTCTGGCTGAAAAATGGAAAGTGAGAATGAAGTGAAGATTTTGAACATAAAATAAGTGGTTAATTAAAAGTAAATACATCCTACAACTTTCCTTATGAGAAGTATTAGCAACAAAGGTCTTTAGCAACCTTGCTAAGAACTTAAATCGTAAATAACCACGAGCCAACTGCTTACAACCACAGAGAACTTACACTATCTTAAAAACTATGCTTACATTATATGACAAAGAGCTGGATCTTGAGACAGTTTTCTTCAATTTATAATAAATCGGCTGCTGATCTCCTTCCAGTCATCTGGAAAAAAAAGGTTTTAGCAGAAAAGTTCAGAACATATATATTACTTTTTATTTACTTCAGCGTTTCTAAACTTTTTCTTATTTAAACATTTCATTCAAAATTTTTTCATACAAATTTATTCGAACTTTGCTTTAAATTTTATTTAAACTTTCATGCATTTCATTTATTCTGTCAATAAATCTCTTCCCCAATGCTTTCCAGTAAAATTGTACTGAAATGAATGAGCAAGTATCTTTTTCAGAATTTGTACAAAGTTACCAACTATCTCATATCCTACGTGTTAAAAACTTGCTAGACCTCAAAAACACCTTACTTTCAAAACTGCACGTAATGTGCTAACAAAACAGGTGATTCAACTTTTGCGTTGGCTGGAGAACCTAATGTTTAATTTCATGCACATAGTTAGCTTATACTTTTAAACTTAAATTTTCCCTTAATTTGCTACCTTACATTTAAACATCTCATTTACACTATAAGGTCTTAATTCTTACAACTATGCAAACATTAAATTTATGTTAATACATATTTAACAGCACCATTTATAATGTGAAAGCATTAGACATACTGTATTAATCTTTTACAATACGTGGTATTCACAAAATCCACACCAGTTTCTTAGACTCCCTAGATCTGGACTAACTTAAAACCAGTATGAATAAATGCATATTTAAATTCATAGCTTCTTGCTACTCAAGAATAACAGAAATGACCCCACTTGAGACGAAATTTGAAATAAAGTAGCATCTGTTGCATTTTTTGATATAAAATAGAAACTGAATTTGCTAAGGAAAAATAAATTTTCAGTTATCTTTTTGTTTGTCAAAACTTCTCCATTTGCATGCTTACAAAATCCTCCCAGTTTGCATGCCACACCACTCTCATTCATTTTCAGCACTGTATTTCGCTATCTGGTTGAACGTTTTCCTTTTGGGGTCTTCCTCAGATTTATTTAACTTTTTTAGTCCTTGAAGCTTCTCTGGGTCCACTGGTCGCTTCATCGGTCGAGGATGTGGTGTCGGTCATGAAGTTTCTGCTAGACCTTCTGACAGGAACCCTGTGAACTGGATCGCTGGATCTTTTGTGACCATTTTGCAATGCTAAAGCTCCTCTGCTGATAGTTTCTTGGGTAGAACGTTTGGCATGGGCCCCTCAATGTACTTAGGAACAGATGCTTTGATTTTTTGCCATACTCTGAACATGCATTGGTTGTCCTTCGGACATTCACAGGATCTTCTAATATACTTTTCCTTTTAGCCGCTTTCTTGGTGTCTGGTTCCTTTCTTATTTGTTTTGGATTTTCTTCCATACTTTTTGTTCCTTGTCTCTTTTACTTAGGAACCTGGATTTCTGATATCAGTAGCACTCTGCCATTGTTCCATGCTGGTTCTTTCTTTTGTTGTGGCACTTACTGTAAAACATCTTTAAATATCTGCATCTCACTCCTATCAAAATATGGCTTGATTTGATCCACGTTAGCTACTGTTGCTTCCGCATTTCCAGCTTTTAAATAAACTACTGTCTCTCGAATTTTTTCAATCACATAGAGTCTTTGAAATTGTGGTCAAACTCATGGCAATCATGGCTTAAGAACCTTGTCTCCCACCTCATAATTAACTTCTCGCCATTTCCTGTCGTAGTATAACTTTTGCTCTTCCCTAGCAATGTCTGAATTTCTATGGCTTCATCTATTATTTTCTGTACATCATACACTTTAAATTTTGGTACTCTCTTTTGAACAAAAAATAATTTATCCAGTGGTGTGATTAGTTTTCTTCCTAGAAATAATCCTGCTGGAGTCTTTCCTGTCATGTCATGTTTAGCTGATTGTAAGGCAAATGCTAATTCTTTAACACAATTATCCCAGTGCTTATGATAGTTTTTCACATAACAACGTATAATTCTAACTATGTTCTTATTTACCCACTCCTCTATGTGTGACTGTGGTCAATAAGGCACCAATTTTAACTATTGCATGCTAAGCCTAGTCATTCAGATATTTGACTAATAAACTTTTTAACAGAGCTCCATATTTTAAAAAAAGTGTATTTATTTAGGAAAGAATATGATACAATTTTTGCTGAGGGTCTTCCTTAAGAGGGATATTTCTTAGAAAAATTATCTACAATTATGAGTAAATATCTATTTTTATGGACTTTTTTGTGTGGATATGGGCCTAATAAGTCTATCTTGACTAATTCATTTGGAAGAGTGTAATTTATGCTATTTAGATACCTCACCAGCTGATAATTAACATTGATATTTAGTTGACAAATATGGCAGAACCTGATATACACACCCACAAACTTCTGTAATTGGGGAAAATATATCACCTCGCAAATTCGTTGTACTATTTTCTTGATTGCCAGGTGGCCAGAAATTTGGCAAATCTTGCAACTCATGTAAGATGCTTAACCTTAAAGAAGGTGGGAAAACTGATCTGAATTTGTAATTCTGATTAGTAGTTTTTGCATAGAATAAAAGATTAGTGATAGCTTCATAATTTGCTGTTCTTTTCCTGATAGCCATAATGTCGTGCTGTTTAGAATGATCAGGATGCTTCAAATAGGAATAAATGTCTTTAAATTCGGGATCTCTTTATAATTCTTTCATAATAGTTTGACACAAGTCAAGTATTTTTGAAGCACATTTTATTATATTCCCTTTCTCATCCAGTTGTGTTCTTGGCAATACATCGGCCATCATATTTTCTTTCCTAGGAGTATGTTTAATGATTAGATTGAATTGTTGAAGTTCTAGAGTTTAGGTTGGTTCTTGAAGATTGACTTGTTTATCTAGTAAGTCTTGGTGATAAGTTCTGTCCTGAATTCATATGACCCATGGCTGCATTATTAGAATAAACTGTAATGGGAGTTCTGCCAAAGTGTGTTCTAAATTTTTGCACTGCTAAACAAAACTGAAAGTGTTTGTTGTCAGTTATGGTATAATTTCGTTTTTCAGAATTGATGGTTTTACTAAAGTTTGCAACCAGTTGACCTTTCTGAACAGCACCCTCTGTGTAATTGGAAACATAACAGTAATCTCCATATATTCTTCGCTTGTTTTAGTTGTTCAAAAGCAGTATTGATCTCGGCCAACCAAGTGAATCAGGCATTTTTCCTTTTCAATTATATCAAGGGCTCAGCTATTTTAACAAAAGTTCCATAGTATGAACATGTGCCTAAGAATGAATATAACAATCTTTGCAATTTTAGATGGAGGATAATTTTTGATCACTATTATTTTACAGTTTCCAGTCTTGAGATCTTTCTTTGATATTTTATATCTTAAATAACAAAGTTCTCTAGCTACAGATTTGCACTTGAAGGTATTTACTTTTAAAAGCAAAAATACTTTTGTAAGTTTTTAATGTGTTTGTCAATAATTTCATTAGGAATTATTTATTGTCTAGATAAATAAATGTACTTTTCCCGAAGACTGGTCTGAAAATTATGTCAGTCGCCCACTGAAAGTGATGGGCACTCTGCATAAGCTGGATGGCATTCTTAGAAAAGCCTAAATGTTGGGGTTTGTAATAAATATGGCTTTCAGAACATCTGCAGGCTTTATACTAGTTTTAGAATTGCCAACTCTCATGATTTTTGAACCATACTCTCGTGAACCCAATTTTTAACACATTTCTCCTGACTTTCTCTTATTAAAATTTCTCACAATTTTTACGTGGCCTGGCTTAATACTTCATTATTTGTCTCCCCAAAATTATTTTTTGTCGTCCGAAAGCACCTGTTTTTCTCTGGATGCATATAAAAAAAATGAAGTCGTTACATCACTGAGATATAGCACATATCTGCTTTGTGTACAAGAATCTGAAACTTGTGTCCGAAAACGTATTCCACTTTTCTAATGAGAATAAAGCACCACTGCAGGTCATCTGGCATATATCAGCCAATGAGCACAAAGCCAGATTGAGGTTATTTATTTCGTTGGTCTCTCCAATGAGCAGAATAAGTTTTTCATGGTTCCCAGAGACGGTTTAAGAAATTGCAATCTTTTGTCTTATTTAAGTGTGCAGAAAATTAAAAATACTGATGTATTTTTCGAAAATCATACACAGATGATTTTTCTTCTATTATTTTGTCAAGGAAATGTAATATTACAATGTGTATTATTTGTCACTGCGATTTTTTGATTTCACTTGGTGGAAGGGCCGATGTTCTTAAACAACAACTTTGTTACAGCGTTATTTAGAAAAATGTTTTCCTGGCAGTGAAACTGCTAAGAAATACTCAAGTGCAAGAGCAAAAACTGCTGCAGTTGTAGAAGAAATGGGTTCAAGAAATTGATATGAAATATAAATCTTCAGTTATTGATTGCATTAAAACACAATGGAAACAATAATATCAATGCAAAACTGTATCCAGTTTTTTTTTAGTCCAAAGGGATTTAGTCCCGAAGGACTATTAGTTTCGTTTTGCGATTTTGCGTTTAAAACACAAAAACGGCGTATCACTTTTCAAATTGTTGCCACTAAATGTTATCACTCCGCATTAAATTTAAAAAAATTAAAAATCTGCATAAATGTATGCATGTTTCTCTCATTGTGATAAAACCTAGAGCCATCGAATTTTGAATGACGTGATCCTACTGCGAATATAGGCATCTGGAAGCCCTAAATTTGAATTTTGGAAAATAAAAAGGAATTTTAATTACAGTTCTAAATAAATAGCCAAATAAATGTGAAATTCGTAACAATATTCTCTAAAACTTTAACGAATTTTTCATTAACAAACTCAAAGATTTCAAAGCCAGCAATACCAACGTTGTACAGAAAAACATTTTTATCTCCAGCGCGTGAGAGCGTGTACCGAAATTTCTAAAGATATGCTCAATTTAAAATTATTTTGCGATATTGCTGTTGAACTGAATTTTATGGTTTAAGTGCGAAGAACATGGTATTTAACAAATAAAGGTAACACACAAAATGTTAAATAAACGTCCCTTTGGACGTAATTTAAAATCTGAAACATTTCAGATTTTTTTATTTTATTTTATTTATTTATTTTTTTTTTATCCAGAATCTTCAGAAATTTAGTGTAGTTTACTTTCTGTTCCCACTTTAGAAAAGATTCGATAGGCTTTAACATATAGCACAGCTAATTATTAAAAGAAAGTGCAATTCTTCAGGGTAATTGCTTAGCATTTAGTGCCACACCAGGAATTCATCAGGCTTGAAGGCTGATGTTGCTGGCATCTTAAAAAAAGAAAATTCTTATTTGCAGGTTATGAAATGCACATGTCAGCTCTTAAATTTAGCAGTGAAAAAGGGTCAGCTTCTTTGCCAATGAGGTCATTGAACACATTGTTGATATTTTTATTATCTTGCAAAGATTGCTAAAAGGAAGGAAAAATTGAAACAATTCCAACAGCTGCATAATACCAAAGTAAGAAAAAAATCTGAAATATGTGTGTACATGCTAGTTGTCTTTAGAGAAGTATTTAGTTAAAAATCCTCAACCATTGGAACCCACTTCTTATATTTTTTAAGGAAGAACTACATGGTTCTAGAGTTGAGATAAAAGGTTCTAGTGAAAGCTGTAAAATACTTTAAATAAATGAAGATGTAGTTATTACTTCCATTGTTAAAAAAATTAAGCAATTTCTGAACCTGCAAGCAATTTAATTGGCAATTGTCAAAATAATACTAAAAAAAATATAAGCATAAAGCTCACCCAAAATAATAATAATAATAATAAAAAAATCGCTTGGCAAGAGACATCGCAATTTTGCGATTATTGTAAATTTATAGTGTTAAGAACGAATATTTATGTTTTTGCCTTCTGACCTTAACAAAGGTTTTTGCTTTTTTGTATGCTTCATTTTGCTGTCATTGGATGTTCTTAACACAATTTCACAGTGCAGAATTCCATTAATTCATTTTTTGCAATCAATGATTAGTGATGTAGTTAAAGTATTATTTAATAATTACGAAAATTGATTGAAATATTTTTCTATTATTAGAAGGTAGAAGTAATAGAACTTTTTTTAAAAGTATTTTTGCATTATTTGCATTTAAACATTAATAACTGAACTTTCAGATGTTGATTAGCTAATTTATTATTAAAAACATATCTTCTTTCTACATATTTTTGTTATTTAAAAAATATTTTTGTCATTGAGAAAACTCTTCTGATTTCTTAAAAAAAATCTCCTGAATTTTTTAGTATCGTAGATTGGCAAATGTGCAGTTTGGAAATATTCAGATGTTAGATTTAAAGTAGTCAGGAACTGTCGACTTAATCTTACAAATAATCTCTTCGATTATGGGAAGGGGATAGACAGGATAATTAGTCACACTGTTGAGTTTTCAGTAATCACCTGAAAAAAAAATGCCGTGCTTTAAACCATTGGAACCCAGTCAGTGAGAGATTATTTTCCTTTCTACACAGCACTGCTGGGCTAGTGTAAAAGCTTCTTATTGGAATTGGAATTTTACTTTTTAGCATTTTCTAAAAATGATCTTGTTGTATTTTTGCCTTGACTTTATCATATTGATAAGCTCTTACTGGGGCCATGCTACCTGTATCAATGCTGTGGCTCACAATCTTAGTAAAGCATAGTTGATCATCATATAAGATAGAAAACTGACTTGCCAAATTTCCCAGCTTTGCTGTTTCTTCCACATGCAAGTGGGGCCCACCAGCGGCCGAGCAGTAAAGACGCTGAACACTGGTAGTTTGGTCCGAGGTTCGAATCCCGCGAACGGGCTGGCTGCATGGGTGTTTTTGTGGTTGTCCCCATGTGTAACGTGTATACGATCCAGTTTCCCTTAGAAAGTCCTCCACGAAGGCATCCCTCCCCTTAGGCAGATAGCCCTCGTGTGCTTTACCATAATTAAATACCCTAACCCCACATGCAAGTGGTTCAGATTTATTATATGTGGCTGCATCCTATCTTCCAGTTTCTTCATATCCAGCTGCAAAATAGGTTCCTGAAAATTTAATTTGATGCCTGCTGCTTCTAAGAAATCCATACCTAAAATCATGGATGCGTGGAGATTTTTCAGTTTAAGGAATACAACCTTTTGCTTTTCATTTTTAATTACACATACAATGATAGTTTACTTACACACTGCCTGCCTTGGGCAGCAATGACTTTTGCTCCCTGTACATTGAATAATCTATACCTTCTAAAGTACTTGTAGGAAAAGGTTTCTGAAAGTAAACTATATTGGGCTCCAGTATTTATCAGTGCATCTGTGGAACATTATTTACCAATGCCTGCTGTGCTGGCAATGCCAAATTTTTAAAAATCACAGTTTTTAATTGAATTTTAGAGGGATTTTCTTGCCTCCAAGGTAACTGTACCCTTTTATCTTCAGTACCTCTGCCTAGTTTAAGTTTTTTGTATTATTTTGTTGGTTTTCTCTTTTGTCCTTCATTCTGGCAGTCGTCACGTGTGGTCGAATCATTTTTCCTCTTATCAAATTGCTCATTCTGACCAAACTGCGGTCTTCCCCGAGATGCTGGCTTAAAACTTTGCCCATTTGACCTCTCACCATATCTAACCATACATGTCTTCACCACATGCCTGCTTTCAAATTTTATGGCAAGTTCAAATAGATTTTTCATCGTTGTCAGATATCTCAGTTCGAAAAAAAATCTTGTATCTGAGGCAAGATGATTTGTATTAATTTCTTTGTTAGGCTTCCTGCTGTAAAAGAAATTAAAAATTTGAATTTTTTGCAAAATAAAATTACACAGTTCTTCAACTTTAAACTGAAATTTGCTAAGCATCTCGGACTCGAGCTTTTGCCCTGTCTTTTACAATGGGGAAAATTTAAAGACTGTCCTCTAAGAGCAGCAGCTGCAATTGTAACTTTGTGCTTCCAGCACTGGATATCATACAAATTGGGAATTTAATTATTCAAGAAAGTTAGTAACCTAGGTTTTGCCACTGAAAGTCACTGTAGGTTTCATGGGAGCCTGCATGATATCCGCAATAAATCCAAATCTCTGACTAATTGAAGCCAGTGGAGCTTGCATCCTTGAGGGGGTCAGACTAAAGGTAGAATTTCTTGAGAATGTGATTTTTACGGATGTTCGGGCACCAGTGTAGACTCTTATTTTCTTTGAGAGCGTAAATTAATTCGAGGTAAGCTGTAGCTTAAGCGATTTATCTCTATGTTCAGTAAGAAGATAGAGAGAATAAGAAGGGTGTAAAAAATCCTTTTATTAAAACTTATTAATTTAACAGAAAGCACGTCTTGTGCTTACAGAACCAGCCACCATTTATGCTGTGTAGTTATCAGAAAGACTGCATAACAAGCACCAATGTAGAGTAACTTCTTTGAGGAAAGTCTACAAGGCATGCTCACAGAATGCAATAGGTAGCATAGCCACTTCCACATACATAATGGCATGCCGGATGTCATTTTTCAATTCCGCAGCATATGTGAAATTGTAGGTTTCAAACAAAATCTTTATTTCAAAATTTTGTGCCTCTCATGAAGAGTCATATTTCATATTGCTTACTTTAGTTCTCTTTTGTTAGTATCATTTTTACATAATAAATACGTAAGCATTAGATTTCTATGTATTTTTTTAACTCTGTTTTTGAGTCTGTAACTTCAGTTTTGAAATGAAGAATGTGTGACTGTGAATTTGAATTGTGTGACTGAAGTGTGCTTTCAAGACCACTTCTCTGTTGTTGCCATTCGTAATTAAAGTTCATTAAAAAGGGCAAAAAAGGGGGATAGTGGGTGATGTATAATAATGTGATTATGTATAAATATATATTTGAACTGTATCCTCTTCTAAATGAGCATAAAATACCTTGCTACTTTAGTATGAATTTAATAAAATTTGCTATAGTTAGAATTCAGCTAGAACATTTTGTTACTTTGACAAATGAAATTGTATACATAGCATATGCTGTGCTAAGTAAAATAACAATATTTTAGAGGACAGAAGAAAAAGTGGCTGTTCGCATAGCTGTTTCTGTTTTCATATCAATCGGTTATAAAAAAGTACGGAATAAAATATTATTTATACACAGTCCAGTCACATTAATGTGACCACCACGTACTTTCCATGTCAGAGTTAAATAACCAATCACAGAAGGCAGGTGGCAGCACAGTGCAGTTGAGCGTATATAAAGGGTGTGTGAGGGCTTCGGAAAACATTTCAATCGTTGGCGTAATGCAGAAACGAAGCAATTTATCCGACTTCCAAAAGGGCATGATCATTGGCTTTCGGGCCAAGGGTGGAAGCATTTCCGAAACGGCTGAGTTTGTGAACTGTTCGCGTGCCGCCGTGGTAAAAGTGTACCGTGCATGGCAAAATGGGACTGTCCAAAATCAGCGACGTGGCAAATGTGGTGCACCACGGGCCATAGATGACAGAGGCGAACGACGGTTGCGGAGATGCGTTCGGGCAGATAGACGGGCTACCGTTGAGCAACTGACCACCAAAATGAACCAAGGGGCTACCAAAAGTGTCTCCCAAAGTACTATTCAGCGAACATTGCTGCGTCTGGGCCTCCGAAGCAGACGCCTGGTTCGTGCACCTATGCTGACTGCTGTTCATCGACGGCGAAGGCTAGAATTTGCACGCCAGTACAGCAGCTGGACGTCCACTGAGTGGCGACAGGTTGCGTTTTCGGATGAATCGCGTTTTATGCTCCATCGGACAGATGGACGTTGGCGTATAAGGCGTGAAACCTCTGAAAGGAACCACCCTGCAACCATTGCCGGAACGGTCCAAGCTGGAGGCGGGAGCATTATGGTCTGGGGAATGTTTTCCTGGCATTCTCTAGGTTCACTGATCATTGTGGAAGGCACAATGGATCAATACAAGTACGCATCTGTCCTTGCGGACCATGTTCACCCCTACATGCGCATTGTTTTTCCTCAGGATGATGGCATCTTCCAGCAGGACAATGCGAGGTGCCATACAGCTGCCAGTGTACGTGCGTGGTTCGAAGAGCACCAGGATGAGTTTACCGTCCTCCCCTGGCCAGCAAACTCACCTGACTTAAACCCAATCGAGCATCTGTGGGACCATCTCGATCGAGTTGTTCGCGCCATGGATCCTCAACCGCGTAATCTAGCACAGCTGGCCACAGCATTAGAGTCGGCATGGCTCAACATCCCAGAGAACACCTTCAGGGACCTATGTGACTCTCTTCCTGCACGTCTCGCAGCAGTCCGCTCTGCGAAAGGTGGTTATTCTGGCTTTTGACAGATGGTCACATTAATGTGACTGGACTGTGTATGTTAATTTTTGTCAGTTCAAAAGTCAGCTCCTTCTGTATATGCTTATCCTACTCTGCAATTTTATTTTTAGTTAGAATATAGTTTTATCAAAACCAATGTACACCCTCAGTGTTACATTTCTATTTTTAATGGAATAACAGAACCTGCTGTAATCACTTTACTTTTAAATCTGATAATTTTAATAGTAGAATTAACACCAAAGGCATTATGTGGAGTGCATAATTTTTTTCTTTAATTAGCATAAGATTATCATTATCTGGATTTGGTAATCTTCAAGGACAAATTGAAGTATGGGATTTAAAACTCAAAAAGCAAATCAGCAAATTTCAGGCTACTGATTCTACACTTTTGGAATGGAGTTATGATGGAGAATTCATATTAACTGCAACCACATCTCCAAGACTTCGAATTGGAAATGGGTATATGTTAATTAATTGATTTTAGATTTTAATGTCAGAAATAAAATCCTTAATAAAATTTCTAAAATTCCTTAGTTAATTATTTCCTTAGTTATTTAATAATTATTTCTAAATTTCCTTAGTTACCAGATTCTTAAAAACACTTCTTAAATAAATTAATTCTTAAATTAATTAATTGCAACTTGCATACGCTAAACTGTTTTGGATTCGTTTCTTCTTTTGAAGCATGAATAACCAGATAAGTGTGTATAGTGAAAAATCCGATATGAATTATAATTTTTATTAAAACATAAATGGAATGAAATTTTATATTTTAAGATTATTAAATATCAATATTTAAAACTATTCTTTGAAATATTAATAAATTATTCTGATATAGCTATTTTTTTCATTTTTTATTTGTATTTTATAGATTTTGTTTTATGCTTAGTTCTAATTAAAATTGCTTATCCTCTTTAAAAAATACTAATACTTTATTTTTTTAACATGAAAATTTTAACAAGTTTTTTTTTCTTACCTTGTTAAAATTTATAAGGTATAGTTAATTAAATGTATAGTGTATAGTTAATTAAATGTTAATTATTTAAAATTTTTTGGTTCTCCTTTCATTAATTCACTTTAATTACTTGAAGGGTAAATTTACTACTGTATTAAATGTAAATAGTTGCTTAAGCTTTCCAGATTAACTGCTCTATGATTTGCTTGCGGGTAGTAGTTTTTTGACTTTGTTTTATATATGCATATAGTATTAGGATGAATACAATAAATAAAGAAGTTTTGATATATGTGATTGGTCAGACCAGTGCCTTGTGTTTAAATATGAAATGCTTTAAAAAATTTCATTTATTGCAGTTAATTAAATTTTGAATTTTCATGTTGAATTCAAATGCAGTATGATTACTTTTATAGGTACAGAATATGGCACTACACTGGAAGTTTGTTGCAAGAAATTATTTTAGATACTTATGAAGAACTGTATGACATCAGGTGGAAACCTGTGCCTGAAGGAACATATATAGGAAAACCCACTATATATACACCAGTGCCTGGCATAAAGTCAAAGTTTGCTCAAGGTAATAATTTTTTTTTCTTCCATTTCTGTATTTAATTTTGTTCTCTGCATACTATTTTCTATAAAAAAATTATATAAAATTTCATTTATTATACATATAGTATTAAATAATATTGAATGCAAAGTATTGCTAAAAAATCAAATAATATGCCTTTCTTAATTATTACTTTAAATATGGAATGGTTTATTCATTATCTGTTGATATCCCTCATAGAGATGTTAAAAATATTTGTGTCTTCTTCTCAAGATTGTAATAAAATGCAGTATTACAAACTTTCTTGAAACTTATCCAGTAAAGCAGAGGAAGCTGTGAATAATGCTATTATAAATTAGATTTCCTGAGAATATTAGGATATAGCCAGTAATTCATTTATCTGAGACTAATTAAAAAGTGATTATTTCAAAGACAAAAATTGTCTACTTAAATAGGAAAGTAAGTGTGTATTTATGTTATATCTAAGGAAATAAATAAAAACTCTCACATTATTGTCAAGAACTAAACCTAAAGTTTCACAACCTTCATGATTTAATTGTTTCAAATGTTGATATGGCTTATTGTTTTTATTCCAGAATTTTTCTTGTCCTCTTACAGTGTCTACCATCACTTTCAGCTCACTTTTTATTCTGATACTGATTGTATAGTTTCTGTTTTTGAAGTTTTAGTAACTTTTAGAATGTGTCTTTGATGATTCTAGCATCAATGGAATCTCTAACATCTTTCAAATGTAATTAAATTTTAACTTGTATGTACCACTTCAATCCCAAGAAACCTGTCCCTTGCCCAAAATCTGTTTTCGTTCCAGTGTACGCTGTTCTGCACAATTAACTTTTAATTTCATTGAATAAAATCCCACTACTTAATTGCTTTAGAGGTCAATTGATGAGCATCCTTGAGCAGTACTGCCTCCATAACACAAATCGTCAAAATAGAGTAAAGGATTTCATAACATTTTTGGTGATACTCCTTAAATTTCTTAATATGAAATTTCAAAACACAAGCCAAGGAAAATGGGAAATGATTTAAACGAAGATTTTGGGTTAAATCCACTACTTCTGGAAACCACAAAAATTTAAGGAATTTTCTATCTTGCATCACAAGAAAAGCTTTCTCTAAATGTCAAAAAAATGCAACTTGATTTTCATGAAATTTAAAAATTATGCCCAATAAATTTGCACAAAGATTAACTTCACATTACTGCACAAGGATTCCATACTCATTTAGAGATTTATCATTTTCATTATCTTTGCTGCTATAATTATAAACATTCTTATTTGAGTTGGTTCCTTGCCATATCTAATTGCTGCTGTATGGGGTAATATATTATAATTATATGTAATATACTGAATTTTTAACTTCATTAATGCTTTTCCCCACAATCTGACATTTTTATTGATTCAATTTAATTTATTAGTACTGGTCATAAATTTCCTGATTTTTATTTAGCCTGTGGCTTAAAGAATCAGAATGTCTTTTTTTAACCTCATAATTAGAATTTAACCCAATTCTAAGTCCCTGTTTACTTTCAACGTCAATCTGCAAACATCCTTTCCCCATTAAATTCCGGAGAATTTTCAATTTTTTCAGTCAACTGATTATGTTTTTTGGAAAGGTTTTGTTTTTCTCGAAGAAGAATCCACGACTAAACATATATTTTCATAGTTATCACTCAGTTGATTACTTCCTTCCAGTTCTGCCAGTAACAAACCAAAACAAGAATTTATCCCTGTAATGTTTTCATTTAACTTTACTCTCTCATAAACAACGCCTCAAAATGATCGCATCCTATGAGTGTTTCTGTCTGGCACCAACCTGATTATGAACGAGCCTAATATAATCCCTTTTCTTTCAGTTCATTGTGAACAGCTACATCTGGGATTTTTAAGGACACATTGCATATACAAGGTTGTTCAATAAGTTTGCGGAACGGAAATGAAGAAACCAATTTTTATTTGTAAAAATGACTTTATTTTTCAACGTAATTTCCCTCAACTTTAGTACACTTATTCCAATGGTCTTCTAATTTATGGATCCCTTGACTGTAGTGAATTTTCGGCAGCTCTGCAAAATATCCCTCCACGGCAGCTAATAACTCTTCGTTTGAAGAAAATCGTTTTCACGGAGATATTGTTTGAGGTGTGGTAAGAGCCAGAAGTCAGAGGGAGCTAAATTTGGAGAATAGGCTGGGTGTTGCAACAATTTGTACTTCAATTCAGTTATTTTAGCAATGGTTTTTTGAGCTGTGTGCGCAGGTGCGTTATTTTGGCGGAAAATGATTTTCTTCTTCTGTAATCCGGGTCTTCGTTCACGAATTTTTTCGTCTAATTGATTCAGAAGGTTACAATAATAATCCGAATTAATTGTTTTGCCAGTTTGAAGGTAATCTATAAACAAAATTCCTTTCGCATCCCAAAAAACTGATGCTAACAACTTCTTGGCTGATTTTTGCACACGAACTCGTTTCGGCGCCGAAGAGCCGGGTTCACACCACTCCTTAGCCTCCTGTTTTGATTCAGGATCATGATGGTAGACCCAAGTCTCAACCATTGTGATAAATCGACGGATAAAGTCGCTTTTATTCTTCTTAAAACGCTCCAAAGTCGCATCCGAATGTGTTTTTGCTCCATCGTTAGAGAATGCGGCACCCATTTTGCATAGAGTTTTTGAAACCCAAATTAACACTCAAAATATTGCTCACTGTGCCCAATGAAATGCCTAAAGCCTCTGTTAAATCTCTTTCAGTCAATCGACGGTCTTCCAATACCATATCTTGTATTTTTGCGATGATTTCCGGTGTTGATGCAGATTTTGGACATCCCTCTGAAGGATCGTCTTCAAGGCTGGTACGACCACTTTTGAATAAACTAGCCCACTTGCAAACCATTGTTTTTGAAGAAGCAGATTCACCCAACACATTCACCATTTCAGTATGAATTTCCATTGCTTTTAAACCTTTCTTTACAAAGAATTTGATAACTGCACGTTGCTCAATTTTATCCATGCCTGAAAAAAGGCACAACACGTTAGATATAAAGGGCTGTTAAACAATGAATAAATTAACAGATCGAAATGAAACTTTTGACGTGTTCCTAAGAAAGAACAAATATGAAAATGGCGTCGAAGTTTTAGGTCTAATATTGACGAATAGATGGCGCTCCGCGAACTTATTGAACAACCTTGTATATTCGACAATAATTTGATTCCTCTCCTTTGCACATTCGCTTCTTATTTCTCATCTTTTCTTATCCACCAAAGCCCTAAGGGGCAATTTTTGTTTCATGTAGGGATTTCACACACAAATATCATACACAGGGCATTTTATGACACTCTCACTTCTCTGTGTTCTTGCTACAGAGTAATTACAGCAGCATTCCAAATAACATCTCATGCGCAAGAAATCCATACCTGCCAACTTTTACGAATTTTTCGTAATTTTTACGAAAATGCGTTTGTTTTTACGATTTTACGATCGCAATCCATTTTTAACGATTTTTTCCTTTTTCAAGTGTTTTTAGTGATTTTTGTCGAAATTTTAGAATTTTTCGCCAATTCAGCGATTTTCGCCAATTGCATCGTGTTTTACCGCCAACTACCGACTACTTCGAATCCAGTAACCTGCGGTTTCTCCCAACTCGCCGCTTAACCAGCGAATCCAATGCGCTGAACTTGTTTCTCCCACTCTTTTCTTTGTGGGCGCCAGATTATTTTTTTCGCGTTCGCTTCAGCAGCAAGGGAATTACTCAGCGAACTCAGTTTGAAAGAACTTTACACTAAGTTTGTAAAACCGTCCATTGTAAAAAACAGTGTGTTGATTCGTGTTGCCTATAATAGCTTGGCAAATCAAAGGGATGACAATGATCTTATAATTGGAAATCAAACCAGGGAACTTGTAAATTCTTTGAAAGATCATGAGAAAAAAAAAATTTTTCAATGTGTTAAAAAGTACTTTTCCTCAGCCTGTGATTACATTGTAAGGAAGTTTCCTTTGCAAAATGAAGTTCTTTTAAATGCTGAAGTGGCAAATTTGAAACAAATTGAAAATTCGTCTTTTGAAAAGATTCGTTTTTTTACTGATAAATTTCCAGTTTTGTTAACAATTAAAGAAAATGAATGCCATAATGATGCTTTAGATGAACTACAGAACCAATTTTCTGCTGCACAGTTTGAAGACTTTGCCAGTTCTGGAGAAGATACACGTCCTCGTTGGTACCTTAAAAAGAATAAAAAGAGCTGATGGAACACCAAAATATGATAGACTAGCAAGAGTTTTATGTGCTATTCTCGTAATTCCACACAGTAATGCTGAGTGTGAGAGAGTCTTCAGTGTTGTGAAGAAAAACAAAACTATGTTTCGTTCTTCAATTTCACCCAAAACTCTAGAAAACATTTTAATTGCTAAATATTATGAGGAAACTAATTGTTATGACAGGAAATTTTCCAAAGAATTTTTGGCTAAAGCCAAAAAATGCACTCTAAATTCATTGCAATAATTTTTTTGTGTAACATTAAGTTCTTGTTTTATGTTTCCTAATAAATTTTTTAATTACTACTTAATTGAGATTTACTAATGTAAGTACAATTTTCTTTTTTCTATTTGTATAATTTTTTTAATATCAAAGCATGATATTAATTCTTCGTGTTCTTCTGAATTTTGAAGAAATCTTCTAAATTTGGGGAAGAAATCTTCTGAATTTTTATCTTTAGAGGTTGGCAGGTATGGGAATCCCTGTTGAGGGTCATGTGAGGTGCTGGTAAGAGCGCAATGAAGTTCATGTTGAGACCAGCCTAAGAAACAGTATCACAGTATATTCCACTAGTGGAAGTACCCGATGCCGGTTATGCTAGATTGAGAGTAATGTATCTAACAACAGAGAGAACGATACTGCTGTAATCCTTCTCTAACAACGATGCAAAAATATGATTCATAGTCATACATTTTTCAGTCTCATGCCGACATGGAACTCATGAAAAATTTCCATAGAAAAATAAACTAATTCACTCTTGTTGTATCAGCAATAATGGCATGCAGATTTTATTGATTTTGTTCTTTCTAATTAAATGGTCATAAAAGCTCAAGTTCCTTCCAGTATTTCACCTATATTCAATTTTAGCCGATTAAATGTGGCAAAAAATTGATCAGAAATCAATAACACAAGCAAACAAACAAAATGCACAAACAGGCATTCTTCTTTATATACACTCTTAGACAAAAAAAAAAAAAAAAAACAAGAAGGAGTTATAGGAATGGGACGAAAATCGGTAGAAGTGATGTACATGTACAGAAAAACAAATGATTACAGTTTCAGAAAAATTGAATGATTTATTGAAGTGATAGAGCTTCAGAAAGTGAAAAAGTCAGTAATGCGTTTGTCCACCTCTGGCCCTTATGCAAGCAGTTATTCGTCTTGGCATCGATTGATAGAGGTTGCGGATGTCCTCCTGAGGGATAGCATGCCAAATTCTGTCCAACTGCCGCATTAGATCGTCAACATCCTGAACTGGTTGAAGGGCTCTGCCCATAATGCTGCAAACGTGCTCAATAGGAGAGAGATCCGGTGACCTTGCTGGCCAAGGTAATGTTCGGCAAGCACTAAGACAAGCAGTAGAAACATGTGCTGTGTGGGGATGGTCATTATCTTGCTAAAATCTAAGCCCAGGGTGGCGTGACCTGAAGGGCAACACAACAGGCCTTAGAACTTCATCGAGGTACCGCTGTGCTGTAAGGTTGCAACGGATGACAACCAAAGGGGTCCTACTATGAAATGAAATGGTGTCCCAGACCATTACTCCTGGTTGTTGGCCTGTCTGCCGGAAGACAGGTTGGTATCACACTGTTGCCCGGGACGTCTCCAGACTCGCCTTCGCTGGTCATTGGGGCTCAGTTCAAAGCGGATCACTGAAGACTATTCTACTCCAGTCAGTGACATTCCAGTGCGAATGAGCCCGACACCGCTGCAAACGGGCTTGACGTAGTACAGAGGTCAATGGTAGTTGGTGCAAAGGGCGCCTGGACCTCAGCCCCCTTTCTGTGAGCCGTCTAGGATTCTCAGCCCCCTTTCTGTGAGCCGTCTATGAATGGTCCTTGCAGTCACTGAAGCACTAGTTGCACGCACAATCGATGATAATGATAATGATGCATCTGGGCCTGTGAGTACCGCTCTGAGGATTGCTCGGTCTTCATGTTCTGTCGTTTCTCTAGGCCTACCGCTTCCTTCTTGCCGCTGTGTGCGGCCATGGTTCACTCATTCCTGCCAACAACATCTAATAGTGGCATCGCTCCTCCTCATCTATTCACTGATAAGATCAACTGGCTTCTTTGAGCCCAACTACACGACCTCTCTCAAATTCTGACATCTGCGCATATTGTTTGCGCACCTGTATGCAAGGCATAGTTACTGTCTACCAGAGTACACTGAATGAAATTTGTGAAGAATTATGACCTGGAATAGTAATTTCTCCTCTTAAATATCCTGCCAGTTGTACAGATCAGATGCGCTGTAGTGACAACCGTTTATTTATTGGTTTATGTGATTTATGTAAAATTTTTCGTTTTCCGTTGAAACCTCTATGCATATCAATTTGTGTCTAATTTGCTTTTTATCCTCTCGGTGCATCTTTTTTTTTTTTTGTCTAAGAGTGTATATAGATTTTGTAAAGCTTACAAATTTTTTATTAACAAACTCTACAGTTTTGAAGAAAACAATAGCAACACTTTTCAAAATAAAGCATTTTTATGTCCAGCACACAAGACTGTTACCACTCGGGAAAATAAGAGTGAAAATTAGTGTTTTTAGAGTTTTTAATTAATATCTCATCTGATTAAAGTCGTACAAAGTTGGGAATAGTCGAAATGGCTTCCTATGAATTTTTGGAATCGGGAATAATACATTTAATGTTTTGCAGTGCTATTTTTATTTCATTGTAAAACTTAGAAATTTTTTATTAACAAACTCTACAATTTGAGAGCGAGCAGTGGCAATACTTCTCGAAATAAAGCAGATTTTTATGTCCACCATGTGAGACTGTTGCCATTTGGAAAAATGAGGGCAAAAATTAGCTTTTTCAGCGTTTTTAATTATTATCCCTGAGTTTAGCTTTTTTTTTTTGAAAAAATGGACGTCGACTTTTTCCAGGACCCAGAAAAGAATTATAGGAAGTTTGGTGACAATAGCTATAGTAGTGATCGAGTTAATCACGAACAAACACACAGACATTCTTCTTTATATATATAGATTACGTCTGCCTATAATTCATATGATTTTGAATTTTGATTCCTATTGTACAACATTAGTGAAACAATCCCATATTCTTTCTTTTGTGTTGTTTTGTCTCTGAAAGCAAAATTTGCTATCTGTTCATGGCGTATTTGTTTTAATTTTAATTCTTTAGCTAAACGAGATTAAATAAAACTTCAATGCCTGCCATTATCTAAAGTAAGATGAGTTAAAAGGCATTTTTTTTCTGAACATGCTAAAACAGTACTAGTTTGTAAGAAGGCCTCATTTTTGGTACAAATATGAGACACAGAAATATTTTCAGCATTTTTATTAGATTTAGATTGTAAGTCATTCAAATCAGTTTCACTTTCCCACTTGCTCTCTTATCTTGGAATTAATAGGGCTATTTTTTCTATAAAGTGATGATGAAACCTCCTAAAATTTTGTACATGCAATTTTTAGTTTGCATTTGCGAGATGTGGTGTTTTTTTAAAACAGCACCAGTGCCTACCTTTAGTCTTTAGGTTATTTATTTATTTTTTTTTTTACATCTAATTTTTTGCAATTTACGAATTGTGATGACCATCGTAGAATAAACAAACATTTTTTTACTTGTGTATTTAACACTGAAATGTTTGATATAGGCTTTGAATAATTTTTTTTTGGTAAGTTTGACCACTTTCATAATTTTGAGAAAGGGATTATTTCATTTCATAATTTTTGGGGAGACTCATCCTAGTTTCAGAAATTTTCCTCTATTCTATTTCATTTCTCAGTAATTTTCTCTCAGTAGTTTCTTATATTATTTTAAATTTTATCGTATAATTTATGTAAATCTTTAATATAAGAATTTTTCATGGGCTGTAGGTTTAATCATTTTGTCATGTAAAATTCTGTAACAGATGTATTATAAATTCATAATATAATTCTTTGTTTTAAAAGTTCAAGGTATTAATAATAGTTTTTCTCATTAAATTCAAAATAGGGCCAGAAAGAAAGGATTTTAAGTACTAGAACTTTTCTGTTTTTCTAAGAGAATTATTTGAGCTGATTGCATTATCAAAACAATTTAAGATTCCATAAATTTGCTAGAATCACCAAAGGATCGCAAAATTTCTAGCTTTAAAGTTGTAACAGTGTTTTCTGAAATACAAGATATATTAATAATTGAAGAAAAATCCACTGAACATTTCCTTGTTTCAATTCTTTAAATTTGCTTTTTAGTTTAATCTTAGCTGACAATATTTTGTCATTATATTCTTCTGAGCCTTTTAATTCATTTTTAAATTTTCCAGGATCATCTGTGAGTGCTTCGACCTGACTCATAGCTTTTTAAAATCTGTTCTTTCATTCATCATATGCATTCATTGATATTTGTGCATTATATTTACCATGTTTTTTTCTGTTCAGAACTTCATTTAAGCTCCAATAACTGATAATGAATTTAAGTCGTCAACTCCTTCACCGAACTGTTGAACTCTTTTAACTAATTTAGTAACACAGGCATGAATGTTAAATTATTTTCAAAAGCTTATCCATATTAACTCAGAATTTGCAAGTTAAAAAAGACCTTACTTCCAAAGTTCGGAGTACAGAAATTTGTAAAGTATCCAAACTTCTCAGAATTATGTATCCAATAACAGCTAATATTCCACTTTCCCAGCAACATGCACCAATATTGCTGCAGAATGTTTTGCTCCTGATGAAGGGGGACCCGTTTTGCCCTCGAAATCGATTGAGATTTTACAAAATCTACGCCGAATACAAGGTTGTCAATTTGCCTGTTTTATATTCCACGTTGGCGTGTTTCTCTTGCGTCTTGATTGCATCTGATGGACATTTTCCTTCTAATAACAACATTTATTTATAGCAAAAATATAACAAAAGTTGAATAGTTGAGGATATTTTATTATTGCCTCTCGTGTCTTATACCTTTAGCATTGTGCATGGCACTGGCCGTTGAAACATATGCAACTCCTAACAATGCATCTCTCATGGCCTCTGAGTTAATTGTGGACATAACTGCAGTTCAAGATTAATTTCAAGTAATCTTGTAACATTGCTTCCTTTCCATTCTTGAGGCATAGATGAATTTTAAAATGCATATGAAATGCATCTGCTTTCAAATGTTTAATGTCTTTCTTTACATAATTTCATCAATTTTCTGTTTTATTTTTCTAAAATCTTAGTTTTTTAGACTTTTTGATATTGTGATTTAGAGGCCTAAGTTGAGTCTTTTCATATAATTATTAATCAGAGTATTGTGCTTAAAATCAAAAGATAATAAAGTTTGGAATGCAGTTGTTTGTTGAAAAATAGATTTATAATTATTTTAGGATATACCATGATTCAAAAAGTAATGCTTTTGAACTCTTGCTCGAAATTTGGAACAGACAGTAAGGTACTTAGAGATCCTAAACAAAGTTTCTGTAGTTAAGTAATCATAGGTATAAAATTAAACAAAATAATTTTATCCATATGTGAATGAAAAATGGTAAACTAATATTTATTGAAATTAACTTTACTGTTCTCATTTGTTATTGATAGTTGACATATAATTGAGTTAAAATAATAGCATAAATTATTTAAAATAATAGTATAAATTATTTAAAATAATAGTATAAATTGCTACCGAGGAGTTGTATTATGAAAGAATTTTTCTGCTGATGATGTTAATGTTAATTATAATCATGTTGCACTCTTTCATTTTTGATAGTGAAATTGAAAATTAAAATTTGTAATCCTGTTTACATATGCATTCATTGATATCTGTGCATTATATTTACCATGTTTTTTCTGTTCAGAATTTCAAACATGTTTAAAATGTTAGCATCATTCTTGTAGTAAACATCACAACTGATAGGAAAGACCTTAATTTACAAAGGAATGTATTGACTTGTCAGCTTTGTCAAAAAATGTAGAGTGTAGGAGTGAAGTTGTTTTTTGCAGTTGAGTAAAGTTGTTTGTTGTTTTGAAATATTTGGAAAATAAAATTTAAAAAAAAAAAAAAAAACCGAATCTAAATTGTATATTTTGTTATTTTTTCTAAATGTTATTAATTTATTTTTATTTATGCCTCTTTTTAGTCTCCAAAGAAGTTTATCGGCCACCAGGTGCTCAAGGCAAACCAGCAAGTTTCAAGCTTCATGAAGAAGAACAACCTAAAATTTCCTCAAGTGGTAACTATGAATTAACTCAAAGCATTAAAGATTTTTGAATTAATGGGTTTTTGTCTCTCTATTTCTGTATGTTTTTCATTTAAATATTGTATCTTGTGTTTGTATCCTATTTTGTTTTACAAATTATAAAACATATCTACTTTTATATGTTTTAAAATTAATTTATTACAAATATTCTTTTATCAAAATAATAATGTATTAAAATTTAATTGTAGATGCATCAAATGTGCAACTGTCTAAAAATCAGAAGAAAAATTTAGCTAGGAAAGCAAAGAAAGAATTGGAAAAATCATTTGTAGGTATCCTTCAGTACTTCAAAAGTGTAATCCCTTCAGTAGCCTAAAACAGCATTTCATAATAGTTTAAAATTTTTAATAAATTTAGATGTAAAATGAGAAATAGTAATTTTTCCCAAAACTAGAAGTTCGTAAACAGTACATATGTAATATGAAAAGTCATATGTATACTGCACAAAAAAAGGGGGGGCAGTTCTATATCTCTTGTTCTACTGGGCTGATTGGCGAAATTCAAATTGTGTTTTTCATGTCTCGAAAGCGTGACTTAGGATATATATTAGATTTATATGTAGCATTATTCTAACATAGGTATTTTGACACAAAATCCGACTTTTTCTGAAATGACATATAATTTTTTTCCCATATTTGAATTCAACAACTCAAATTATGCTTAGATATTAAATTTTGTAATTTTTGGTGAGAAATTTATCAAGAAATTTAACAATTTATATTGGTGCAATTTTTTCAGTTTGCGCCAAGAATAATTCACTTAGCGGAATTCTTAATTTATAGTAAATCTACTTACTTTCTTTTTTTTCATGGATGCTTGAGAGGAAGAAAGGTCCATCATTCATTCTTTCAAATAATTTTAAGAAAGTGTGTAAACCACATTTTTGTTATTATCGCTTATATTAAATACGCTAAATTTTAAAATGTAAATTCACATATATCTTAGGACATTTTGAATAAAAAACTCTTAATTTTTTGCAAATATGCTTAGAAATACATCTACGTTAAGATGAT
The DNA here is from genome assembly GCA_000611955.2 of Stegodyphus mimosarum. Lineage (NCBI taxonomy): Eukaryota > Metazoa > Arthropoda > Arachnida > Araneae > Eresidae > Stegodyphus > Stegodyphus mimosarum. The sequence goes on along the minus strand of KK112263.1, from coordinate 412,856 downwards.
GTTATAAATTTTATAGGTTTTATAATACAAAATTTGTTTTTGAAAAATTTATAAAAATTCTTTAAAAATAGAAATTCTTGGATGACATCACAAGGCTCACAAGGAAAACAATGGTGTCATCTACACAAATGTCAGCATTACACTTAAAATCATCAATTTATATTGCCATCAATTATATTCAAAATAAAATTTATATTGCCGTATTTTTTTCAGTCGCACCAAGAATAATTTACTTGGCAAACTTCTTAATTTATAGCAACTTAATTTTCCGTTCCTTTTTTGCATTGCGGATGAGTGGAAAAAATGCCATCTTTCATACTTTCAAATAATTTTAAGTGCATAAACCACATTTTCATTATTATCGCTTTCAACAAATATGCCAAATTTCAAAATGCGCGAATATGTAAACTCATGTATATCTTAGAAAATTTTGAATAAAAAACTCATTTTTTGCAGGTGTGCCTACAAATACATCTACTTTAAGATGATGTTAAAAATTTTATAGGTTATAATTTTTTTTTTGAAAAATTCATAAAAATTATTTAAAAAATACAAATTTTAAAAATAAATCATAAAATATTGGTGAATTTTATTTAAATTCAACCTAAATTTCAAATTTTGGAAGAAGGAATCAAGTAAGTTTAATAAAAAAAGATATATTAATAAATATATATCAAATTCCAATTAACATTGAGCTAAAATTTTGAGAGTCAAATTTTTAAAACCTACTCGTCTGATTTTTACAGAACTTGGCATAATTTGAGTTGTGGAAACGAAATATGGAAAAAAACTGGCATGTCATTTCAAAAAAGTCCAATTTTGTGTCAAAATACCTGTGTTAGAATAATGCTATATATAAATCTAATATATATCCGAAGTCATGCTTTCCAGACATGAAAAACACAATTTCAGTTTTGTCCGTTGACCCAGTAGAATGGGAGATATAGAACTGTCCCTCCCTTTTTTTTGTTTGCAGTGTACATATGTGATAATCAGTAATATGAAATCGAAGGATGATGTTATTTTTTCATAGATGTGTAATGTTGACTGACTTAATTTATATATTTGATATCATCAAACTTTTTCAGAGCTTTTTGTTATTCTAGGATTGAATAAGAAAATTATACCTCATAATTCAGTCAAAACTATAAGCAACTCTAAAAAATTACTGTTTCTGGCATACAAACTTCTGTTTCCATAGTATAAAGTTTTTGTTTGGTTGCTAGAGATTATTCTATAGATGGGTGAGAAAGTTTAACCCATAATCACCATGTTTTAATTAATTCTTTGCTAATTAAATATTGAACTGCTTTTCTGCATGTAGGTTGTGATTAATTTATATTTGTTTTCAAGGAATGATATCATTCAAATTAGACTGATTGAAAAAAGTGTTACTTTAAAATACATTAATTTTGGAAATATAAATTTTATATGAAAATTTGTTTTATTTTATAGGAAAGCCATGTTAAATCTAAACCTGAACCAACTGCACAGAATGAAAAGTATTCTAGAGAACTTACAGGTGATCCAGAAAAGGACAAGAAAATTAGGGCACTTCTAAAGGTATGCAGTTTTATTTTCATCATACTACAGTTATTAGAAATTAATGGCATAGAGAACAAGTAATTTAAATTACTAAACATAATTTGGAAATAATATGCATGTAATAATATTTTCTTAAATAAAAAATATTAATGCTTGTATGCAAAAATTATATATGTTAATGATTTGACAAGCTTCCTTGTGATTAGTGAAATAATGCAACATTTTTTGCAATATTGAATGCTGTGTGTGTGTCATTATATACTGACTGGTTTTTGCAAATGTGACAACTATAGTTTCTAATAGCAAAATAAAATGTTCCAGTGTAGCTAGGTAAATTATAAATAAAGTACTTGACTTGTATCAGTGACAATGTGTAAAACATGCTTTATGAAATAATGTAAATCGTAAGGATCTATTTGAATTGGAAATTTTATAGTTTTTATGTATGGTATTTAGTCACTTCCTTATGTTAATTTGATACTTATTTTTCAGCCTAAAATTTAATCATTTAATTTTTTATTTTTTCTGTTTGCAGAAATTAGATCAGATTGAAAAACTGAAGGAAGATCAGCAAGCTGGAAAATCTTTAGAATTAAATCAAGTTAGTTTTTAACCTCTGTATTCAATTATTGCACTGAAATACTTGACATTCTAATTAATAGAGGAAATGTAAAATGTTTTATTCAGTTATTAAGTTATATATTACTAAGTTAAATTCATAAAATGTCTATTATATATTTTAAATTAACTTTTAAAACTGTATTTTAAGAAATTTGATTACAAGTTTGTCAAATCATTACTGAACATTTTAAACTATTTAACCCTTTGACGTGCGGAGGTTGCGCCCTGAAACCACCAATTTTCAAATATTTTTCTCCTCTTCTTTCGGAAATTTTTGAGTGAAAACCGATTATTACGATTGATTACTGATCTTTTACCTCTAAGTAACACAAAATGACTGCAGAATCATACATTTTTTAGGTCTTAGTACTTCCAATCGGATGCCTTTTAAAATTCGTTTTCAAGAGACAAAATAATTTCCTTTTATTAATATAAACAACTTTAAATTTCAAAAGTTATTAATCGCACTATTATTATTTCTATTATGAGCAATAAAAGAATAGTAATAATTAAACTGCATATATAAAAAATCTATATGCATTTATAGCATTTGCTTAGTGGTTTCAGGGCGCGACCACCGAGCTGCTACAGCATTGTGTCACAAACCTCTAGAGGCTCCGTGGTTGCGCCTTGAAACCACTCCTCTTCACAATGGTGTTTGCTGCTTTTCAAATAGGTATGTGTATTTTTACCTGGATATAGATAAGAGGCTTTGAAACCCCAGAGTTATTTTATTACTAAACAATACAAGCACCTGCCCAGTGAAAATGTCTTTCATTTCCAGAGAATTTTCTCTGAGCTCAACATGCTTGCTTCCTATGCTAGTAATGCGATTTTATAATTTTTTTTTGTACGGTTTAAATATAACGTAAATGTACTTTGCTATAATTAAAAATAGAAATCTTGTAAAAGTTTTATTGAAATTAAAAATATTTTGTAAATATTTGGGACAAAATACAAATAAAATAAATACGAATAGAAAACAAAATATCCATATCAAAGCCAAAAAGATCGAGCCCCCTGCTATTAACATAAAAAACCACAAATTTCATATGCCAGATAAAAAGAGATTAAATAACGCTGGACATATTCTAGTAAAATGCAAATCCTGGTGGTACATTTTATAGCAAGGGAGAAACCTCATAGAACAAGATACATGTGCGAAACTTGCAGTGTGGGTCTAATGCATGTACAAAAAAAGCAAAACATGCTTTCATGCACACATATACACAAAAAAAAGTTCTTTCACTTTGGTGGGGGGAGGGAAAGAAAAACACTGAGTTTTTTTTTTTTAATCCTTACTTTACTGAGTTTTTTTTATCCATTTATCCGGATGTCCTTATTATGTAGGTTTTTATGTTTTCATGGCTGTAGAAAAATTGCACAAATTTTTATTTTTTCTGACGATTTACTTTGTAAAATAATGTGAAAAATTTATATATAATGCAATTCTTAAATACAGATTTTTTTTTTTTTTTAAATTTTCAAATTTTCGTCATTTATTGGAATTGTGCACTGAAAAAGGTAAATTTTTTCCCCTACTACCTCAGAAAGTTTCGAAGTCCTAGACACACTCTGGTTTCACAGTGCGACCACCACCCACTGATAAATGGGCAAGAGTAGATTTTTTCTAATTCATATATTATTTGTCTCTAGGATCATATTATTCAATTTCTAGAGTTTTTTAGTTAAAAAATTATAAAAATAATATCATGCGCTTCAAAGGGTTAAACTAAATGTACTACCTTGTGTTCAAGTTTATGGCACTGCTAGCATATCGAATTAGCATCTTCAATCATTATATTTTATAATTTTATGTTACATTCCTAAAATTAAATATGCGAGACAAATTCAGTGAATCCGTGATTTTTACTGGGTAAAATTTATTGTTGTCATTTGTGATATAGAAATTTCAAATGTGTTCAAGAGCTCTTTACATCTGAAAAAAAAATATGCAAGTTAGGCATGTGGTGGAAGTGACTCTTTTTACTTAGCATTTGAGTACCTTCAAGATAATTTACAGAGTTTTAATGTTAATTTTGAATTAGTTTAGTGTTGTTATAACAAAATGAATATGTTTGGAAAATTCTTGGTGCTGGTATGTTTTTGGAAAACTTGAGAAAGCAATGTGTATTGAAAAAAATTGTCTCTTTCGTATTAACAAATTCTACTATTTCTTATTTGTGGAAACTATTCCAAACTAGTGTGATAATTATCTGAGGATCCATTTCAGGTAATCTTAGGAGTACACATCATCTAATGACCTGCACATCTTATTACTTGTCAAACAGAAACTTAATATACTGACTCTGCAGGCAGTGCTATTACAGCAATTAAAAAGTTGACATCTGTTGATATTGTGAAGCATAAGCTAAAAGCCAAAGGTTTCGGTGTTTGAGCATAAATTTGTATCCTTTTTTAAACCTCAAGGTTAGAAAAACCGAGTTTAAAATAGTGTTGCTTGCATACAAGTTCAGCAGAAATAGAGTGGTCTTGTGTACTAGGCAGTATGTATATATAGATGGAATCCGGATCTGTGTTAGAACAAATATTAAACATGTAAGATTTGGAAAGAATAAGGAACAAGTTACCAGGTGTATGAAATTTTTGCATTCCATTATTTTAGTTCTGTCATTCATGACTATGATAATGAAAAATATTGGGATTAAATCTTTGAATCTATCTTGTAGCAATGGATGCAAGGTACATGCATTAATGCCTTGGCAACAAAGGTATTATTCATATGCAGTGGTATTACATGAATGCTAATTCAGTTTTTATCACTCTATTCATAGAAAATTTACTTTATCATTGGTCATCTTTAGTGAGTTCTTTATAAATTCGTTTCCCTAACTTGTACTGTCATATCAGATGGCACTGATTTGAATTATTAGGGGCATAATGATTTAATTGAACAGAAAGAGTTTTTTTGGGGGGGGGCATTACTGATTTGACGGCTCACATGCTATTTTGCTTCAACCTACTATGCCCAGCCAATACAAAGTTATATACTGCCTAGCCAAGTAAAGCCCAAAGACAGGGTCATGTAAATTTATTTCTCTGTATCAGTAGAATTACAACAGTAGTTTGCAGATTCAGTTTGATGCATGTTACATGGAACTAGATCCTGTAGACACTGGAATTTTAGATATTTATAATGATGTTTTTTAGCAGACAAAATTTGAAGCTACTACGTCTTTACATATGAATTTTAAACAAAGCTCGGAACTTTGATGTTAGGTATTACAGTTATTAAAGTGTATTATAGCTATTACAGAATTGGATTTACAGTCTTCACAGTAATTAATGTTTAGTCTTGAAAGGTGTTACAAATCATCAGAATAATCATCTGTGTATTTAATTATCTCTGTCACTCTGTTTAGAGCTCCGTGATTACCCGGGAGTAACTTGCACTATTTTTATTCATTATTTATAAATGATTTTGACTGATGTGGCCATTTCATCATCCAAACTTAATGACTGTTCTGTGTAAAAGGATTTTCATAAGGAATTTTTTTGCATCCCAAATGGCTCTTCTCTTTTAAATATATCTTTTTACATATTTTTCTGGGTCTTGACATGACTGAAAATGCCTTTTGAGTACTTGGGAATTTTTGACAACTGATTGCCAGTGAGGTGTTCCTTCAGTTGCACTGAGGTATGGTTTTAGCTCATTTAAGTTTATATGCTTGTTTACAGCTGCCCTTGATGACAAGAGTTGCAGCTTAGATATATGAGTTTCTTAGTGGCACTATCCAAGTCCTCTGGAGTTGCAGTGGAATCTGTCTCTTCTTGGAGTTCTTTGATATTATTGAGGAGGTATTTATGCAGGAAGGAATGACCACCATATTTTGTTTTGAATCTAACTTTCGTAATAATATCATAGCTCTGATATACTGAATGAGTAATTAAGTTATGATCACTCAAGGTATTATCCTGTTCCATTATCTAGTTCTGGACTGTCTTAGCTAGGTCTTGACAGGCTAGAGTGACAAAATAAAGTTAGAGACAAACTAATGACCACTAGTTACAAAAGGTAGCTAAACTAGCAATAATGGGGAGTAATAAAAATGGATTTATTGTGTAAAGTACAACCAAAATTATCGCTTACATACCTTATTATAATTATAACTATTATTTAGCAGTATTTTAATAAGTTATTACAATCAGTTTATAATGCTAATTATATTTGTAATAATATTTATGTTCCGAGTTAGAAGGTAACGAATAATGTATTGAGTTGCAATAATATTTCATATATAAGTAAATTATTATTGGTAATAATATTTATTAATATTTTCAGTGTTTATTTTTTTTACAAATTAAATTGAAGTGCTAAATAATTAAAGCATGTGCTATTATATCAACAATGAGATAATGGTGCACTAAAATTTGATTGTTTGAAATTTGAAAATAAACTTAATTCTAAAGATATGCCATCACTATATTAATATCTGATGTATTGCAATGAAATTTCTATCAAATTAGGCAGAAAAATTAGTACTAGCTTTCTTTTATGATGGTTTACTGAAGAATTAAATTTCCTCTGTGCAATTAAATGATCTAAAAAGTTTTACCTTGTTTTTACAGTGCGGACATTATAAAATCTGACTATTTTCAAACTTTTAAATTTGATATCTGTAACTATTTCTACTGTAGATGCAAGATATTTGTAACAAAATGGAGTGCTAAGTTCTTTACCTTGAGTATAATTTTTATCCAAAAATTCCACTTTGTATGCAAATTGCAAAAAATTAATATCAAAGCACAAATTAATACATCTTTCAATGTCTGTTGCATTAATAGACATAACAAAATGAGTTCGTATATATTTTGTATAGCATAATTCGAGCTAGTTACTCAAAGAGCATTTCTGTTTTTCAGATAGTCCTTAAATATTTTCATGTTACCAGAAAAATATGGTTGAAGCTGACTGATCTTAACATTTTACCATCAAATGCTAAGTGCTTGAAAATTCCACTTTTGTTAGGACCTGGCAGAGTAAAAAATATTAGGCAGTATAATAGGATTAATAATAGCCAGTAAGTGCACTTTTGATGTACACTGAAGAGTCAGAAAAACTGGTACAGGCATATGTATGCAAATAACAGAGGTATTTAACCAATCACAGTAAAGCATGGCAGTCAGCAGCGCCTATATAATAATATAACAAGTGTTTGGAAATGTTAGATCAGTTAATGCTGCTGCATTGGCACATTATCAAGATTTAAGTGAGTTTGAATATGGTGTTACAGTCAACATATGACAGATGGGACCTAGCTTCTTCGAGGTAGCAATAAAATTTGGAAGAATGTAAAAAAATGACACCGGTGATGATGATTGACGAGAATCATTAACCATGACAGACATGAAGTTCTTCAAATTGCTGCAGATTGCAATGCTGTGGCATCAACAAGTGCCAGTGTACAAACTATTCAATGGATTATGTTTGGTATGGGATTTTGGAGCCTAGCCCACTTGCGTGTACAGTTGTTGACTGCACGACACTGAGCTTTATACCTCGCCTCTGAGCCTGCCAAAACCTGCATTGGACTGTTGATGACTGGAAACGTGTTACCTAGTCTGATGAGTCTTGTATCAGGCGGATGGAAATGTATGGGTACGGAGACAACCTCATGAATTCATGCATCCTACATGTCAACAGGGAAATGCTGCAGCTAGTGGAGGCTGTGTCATGGTATAGGGACGTGTACAGTTGATATGCTATGAGACTCTTCATACCTATAGAAGACTCCTGTCAGGTGGCAGATATGTAGGCATCCTGTCTAAGACACATTCATTGGTCACTTGGATCCCCAGACATAAATGTAATGTGCTGTTCAGAAGAGATTTCCACCACCTCTCACTCCTATGGATTTGTGAAATGCCCTGCAGGAGTCATGGTATGAATTACCTCCAGTACACCTTCAGATATTAGTAGAGTCCATGCCATGTCGTGTTGGGCACTTCTGCGTGCATTTAAGGTCTACAGTTGAAGTTATTTATCACATCTTCTCGTAGTGCAGACATTTTGCAGAAAGTATAAAATTTCTCATAAAGTTATCTGTATTGGCAGCCTAGGTATATCATTCTTCCGCATTCTTATATTCATGAAATTGAAATTTTGAATAAATATATTTAACATAAACAAAATATTCTAAATATTTTATTTGTACCAACCCAAAAATGTTTTCCCTTTATTGTTTAAAAATATAATAGTAAGAATTTTAAGACAGTTTGTACAGGAAAACTGCTTTGTTGAATATTTCATATAAATAATTATTAATCATATGTTGAAATATTTGTGTTAAATGACCATCTCAGTTGTTTTAAATATAGTATTATCTTGTGTAATTTTAGATTCAAGTTAATTGTTAGCTAGTTGTGTATTTAATATAAGCATTTTTCTTTTATTTATCAACAGTTGGAAAAAATCAAAAAGGCTGGAGAATTGGAAGCAGAATTAGCAAAACTTCAGCTGAATTAAAAAAAAGTCTCCTTTTATTGTGGTGCTTGCAATCACAGAATGTGTTCTCAATTTTGTACACTGTGATATAAACAAGGTACTTGTGCATCTGAATAAATTTTTATGCAATTAATTTCTTGTGAATGTTTTCAGAATTACACGTGATTTCAGGTAGTGGCTGTTATTATTTTTCAATTAAAAAATGAAATGTCTGAAATTTAACTGCAAACAGGGTTGCCACTGAAACAGAAGAATGAAATTCCCTGACTTTTCCAGGTGTGTTTTACGAAAATTCCGGTCTATCCACGTAATCCACTTTGGCTGTGCTAAAAGGTAAATTAAGTATGGTATGTACCACTTGAAAACACAAAAATTTGCCAATTAGATATGACTTATATATTATCCTGAAAGCTTACTATCAAAACTATAATAGGAGTTGTTTCCTCCACTGAAGAATTGAGATCAGAATCTGCTCAATGTGGGTAAAAAATGTCTTTTTTTTGGGGGGGGGCTGACATTTTGCAGCTAAACGAAAGAAAGAAATCTATTTAATGATATTTTTAAATAAATTTAGGTATTTTATATTTATTTAGCTGAATACGTAAGCAAAAAATATGTGCATTGAATTTCGTGATGTTATGTCATCATACTGCTAGAATTAGTTTCAGGATTATGCCAGAGAAAATTTCCTGAAATTTGAAAGTATTATTTACTAATAATAAATAAATTTAAGGGAAAGAAGCAACATTAAATGATAAGAAGAACATTAAAATAATTCAAAAACTGAATTACAATAATCAACGATATTTTGGCGAATATAGTTATATTAAATGGTTAGTTTAGATGACTGATTACTATTTTTTTATTTTACTACAAAATGAAAAATAAGGCATTTCTTAAAAAGAAAAAAAAGTATTTAAAAGATTTTGTTGTAAAATCGTACTATACGCTAAGGTCTTGGCACGATTTTGAAAATTGCTGCTAGCACCAAAATGGCCTGTTAGCTGCTCATCACAATGTCGCCAAATCCCGTGTGTACGTACACCGTGGCTATTCTAACCTCCATGGTACCGCTATTCTGGGATTAAACCGATTTTGTTTGATACAAGAATACGTATTTTCTTTAGTTCAACATGCACTGCACATGCAAGTATTTCGATTCTCGAGGTTACTGGGAACCAAAGTTACTGTAAACTTGTTTTGCCTTTCTAAAAGACAATCTGTTTGGAGCTGCAAGAATTGGCTCTACTCCAGCTGCCCGAGTGACGCTAACGCGAGCCAAGAAAGTGATCAGCTTCCAATGTTGGCGTAAAACTCGCTTTTTTGGCGAATTGCTGTATGAAATTCCCTGACTTTTCGAGATTTAGACTAAAATATTTGAATTTCCTGACGTTTTTGGTCAATTTTCGAATTCTCTGACTTTTTTCAGTTTTCCAGGTAGTGTGGCAACCCTGTGCAAACATACATTCATAAAACTGAAAATTTATTTATTGAGTAGGTATAATTTTAATTTAAAAATTTTTGACTATTTTTTGCAGTACATTATGTTTTTTCATGCCATTTTGGGAGAAAAAACAACTATGGATTACAAATGATTAAATGACATTTACTTTTGATTAATGACATTTTACTTTTATGATATATGTATTAGTTGTTATTTTTTCTAATCACATTTATTAAAGAAAAATTCACGATAATTGAACAACAGAATAATCATGCAAACACTGATTTGCTGTGTGAGTATATGAATCCATTTCTGTACATGGTGCTCTATCATTACATTATTATGCAACTCTTTACTTTTAGTATTTGAGTACTTATCATTCATCTGAATGGATTCATCTCTGCTTCAGCATTCTAAGTGCATAACCTTTATATAGCTGATTTATTATACTGCACAGAGTTGCATATTATCTTCCTGCTGCACAGCCACATGATTATAAAATGCCATTAAAACCTAAATTGATCATGTCTTTTGAAATAAAGATACTTTTTTCATTTGCAAATTTTAAGAGGACCAATTCTAAAAATTCAAGCAGTACAGATATTACCTTTGTATACAACATAAATATTTTTATAATAACTTTTACTCTTAAAATCTATCACATCCATTCATGTTTTAGCATTTAAAAAAATAAATTAGAATAATATAAGGCTCATTTTTTTAATATCATTCATTGATACTCCAATTTATAATGTTACATAGGTTATGTTGAAGGAATTTTCATCAAAGTAATTTATAAGTTTTCAGATGCTAAAAACATATTAATATTCTGCTGCAGTTTTATTACTTGGTAGTCATATAGATTTTTTTCAGCATGCAGGAGAGTAAAATAGTCTATTGGTGTAGTGAGCATTGGCTGTGCTGAGAGGTAAATTAATTATAGTACCACTTGAAAACACAAAAATTTGCCAATTACATAAGACATATATAAAATCCCCAAAGCATTACTATTATAACTATAATAGTAGTTATTTTCTCCACTGAAGGTAGAGATTAGAATCTGCCCAATATGGATTTAAAAAAGTCTTTTTTTT
>KK112263.1:374309-401459 GCA_000611955.2 Stegodyphus mimosarum | reverse complement strand
TAATTGAATAACCTAACCTAACCTTTTTTTTTTTTGCAGACATTTTGCAGCTAAACGAAAGAAAGAAATCTATTTAATGATATTTTAAAATAAATTCAGGTATTTTATATTTATTTAGCAGCATACATAAGCAAAAATATGTGCGTTAAATTTTGTGATGGTATGTCACCATACTGCTAGAATTAGTTTCAGGAGTATGCTAGAGAAAAATTGCCTGAAATTCGAAAGTATGATTAACTAATAATAAATAAATTTAGAAGGAAGACGCCACATTAAATCATACGAATAACAATAAAGTTATTTACTTAAAGATTAAAAACTGAATTACAATAATCAGTGATATTTTGGTGAATATAATTATATTAAATGGTTAGCCTATATGACTTACTATTTTTTTTATTTTACTGCAAAATGGCAAATAAGGCATTTATTAAAAAGGTTTAAAAGATTTTGTTGTAAAATCCTAGTATACAATACGGCCTTGGCACGATTTTGAAAACTGCTGCCAACACCAAAATGACCCGTTTACTGCTCACCATAGTGTAGCCAAATCCCACGTATACCATATACTAGGATTGAACCGATTTTGTTTTATACAAGAATGGGAAGGTATTTTCTTTCGTTCAACATGCACTCCGCATGCGATTCTTGAGATTATTGGAAACCAAGGCACTGACAACTTGCTTTGCTTTTCTAAAAAGAGAATCTGACTGGAGCTGCTTGAATGACGTTCACACAATACATGATTTGTCAAGAAAGTGATAGTTTCCGGTGTTGCCATAAAAATCGCATTTTTAGGGAATCCCTATATGAAATTCCCAGACTTTTCCAGATTTTTACTAAAATATTTAAATTTTTGAGTTCCCTGATTTTTCCCAGTTTTTCAGGTAGCGTTGCAACCCTGATTATAGTTCAGTGCGTTTTTTCATCTTTCTGATAGTAACGTAATTCCATGCTCATAAAATTTCTGATGTTTGATATCCTCATGGACCATTTTATGTACAAGGTAACCAAACAAATTCTTGCTGTACCTGGCGATGAAGTGGTTAGGATAGAAGTCCGGACATTGACCAAGAGTATAAAAGTGCGCTGCATTGGTACTTCAAACATAACTCACACAGTGACTGATTGAAATGGACACGTCAAAGGAGCTTATTCGGAGTTGTTTGCTGTATGATTTTAAAGTCGCCGAATTTTGCCAGGTCTTTGGGGATGATGCCATTAACAAACAAACCGCTAGGCAATAGTTCTAGAAGTTCAGGTCAGGGGATATGTCTCTTAGTGATGATCCACATAGCGGTCGGCCACAAGCACTGGATGATAAGGCCTTGAGAGTAGCCATAGAGAGTGACAGTAGCCAAACATCTGAGCTTGCTGCACACTTCCAGGTATCTGATGAAATGATCAGACTATTTGCACCGCATAGGAAAGGCAGGTGGGTACCCCACTCATTGTCTGATGCAAACAAGCAACAGCGTGCCGCTGCCTATTTGTCATTGCTTGCTTGGCACCGCAATGCATCCATATTTGATAGAGTACTCACCAGCGATGAAAAGTGGGTCCAGTGTGACACACTCAGGCGTTCCAGACATTGGTTATCACCATGGGACCCCGTGCCTCATACTGCAAGACCTCTCCACCCACACAAGATCTTGCTCTTTATCGGGTGGACTAGTCGCCAAGTGGTGCACTATGAGCTCTTGCCAGTGGACCAAACCATCACGGCAGGCCTGTACTCACAGCAGTTGGAATGTGTGCATCAGATACTGATGTATAAAGAGCCAGCATTGGTCAATGTAAGTATGTACTCCTCCTCCATGACAATGAGAGGCCGTATGTGGCTCAGGAGGCCAGGGACACCATTCAGGGTTCGGCTAGGAGACACTACCCCATCCATCATACTCCCCAGACCTTGTGCCAACAGACTACTACCTTTTCCATTCCCTGGGCAACCATTTTTGCAGGAAATCCTTGAACAACCGGCCAAACTTCGAAAAGGCTCTCACAGACTTCTTTGCATCCAAGACTCCTAAGTTTTACTGCGATGGCATGGCACAGCTAGCCACTCGTTGGCAAAAGGCATTAGATGCCGCCAGCGATCACTTTGAAGATTATTGGTGATTATTATATGTGCTTTATGACTTTTTCTTTCAGACCGTCCAAAATGGCAAGAACGTTTTTTGTTACCTTGTAGTTTTATAACAGAAAAAAATTGGCTTCCTTTATAAATTCAAAAATCAATATGCTGCTATTTTAATTGCATAAAACAATACATGAAAACAAAATTTTATAAATAATTTCAAAGAAACAAAAATAATCAAAGACGGAAATTATGTCCATACAAAAAGAATTAAAAATATTAAAGTTAGATTAATTGAAATCTTCAAAACTATAATATGTGGCTGATGCAAATTTTACTATCTCTTATGTTAAGTGCAAAATAAAATTGTAAGACAAAAACATCACAAAAGGGGTGATATAAATAAATTGCATTAAATAAATGTTTATTTAAAATTTGTAAAAATATAAATACAGAATGTTATGTTTGTGCTGCTAATTCATCTTCTACTAGCTTCCTATATTGTGAAAATCCACCTGATATAGATGAGACCGTACCATTTCTACACACCCACAGTTCTTGACAGACCATTTCTATTAATTGTTCATCGTGAGATACTAAGATAACTCCACCCTAAAAATAATTTAAATTTCAAAATGAGCAATAAATTTTACAAAAATATTATATATTAGACATAGAGAGGGTGTTTATACATTTTTAGAATGATTTCAATACAGAATTAAAAAAAAAAAAAAGCAAATGTTTTGGAATAACAACTTTTGACAATGGCTTATTATTTAAAATTAGAAATATGATCTACTTTTAAATTTAGTCTTCGCTTAAAATGTTGCACATAAACAAGCTGTGGATTGAAGGGTATATTTTGGTGCTTACTGAAGAGAAATATATCCCATAATAAAATATGTTGTGACATGTATAATATTAATGTTTCTAAATGCAAACTAAACAACACTAGAAATGGAACAATGTGCAAATTATGTACTAAATAAAGATTTAACACTTAAAAAAGTTAAACATTTAACTTTTTCCGAGGTAATGTGGCTAAATGCAAAACAATTTTTAGAACACTGTATGAACACCATTTAGAGGAATATAAATGGAAATACAGTACTCACCGCTTATTAAAATCACTTCTGCTCCAAGCATATTTGAGTTTATTAAGCAGTTCAATTTATTAAACAGTGATTTTAATATCAACTTCGAACTTATTTAGAAAGATAGGAACTAACAATTAATACCTAAATTATTAATCAAAAATTAAATTATTCATGAAAGTTGGAAATTTACTTATTTATAAAACAATTTTATAATTACATACCTGATGGAATTTTGAACTTATACAAAGAACTGCTCTATTTGTATTGGTTTCACATTGCTCATCAACAGTCTTCCAATTGCATTAAGTTTGTAAAACTGTTGGTAGCTTTTGTGATATATCTTACAGTGCTTTTCTGGGTTCAGCTGAGATTGGAGACATTTCTTCCATATCACTTTCACTGTCACAGATTAAATTCCTACAGCTCTTTCAGAACTTTCTATAATACCGTAGTCAGAGTTTACTGCTTCCCATGCATTTATGCATAACCTCTAGCAAAGATATTGACTCTGCTGTGTCTTTCTACTGGGCCGATTGACGAAATTCAAATTGTGCATTTCATGTCCCGAAAACTTGAGTTAGGATATATATTAGATTTATATATAACATTGTTCTAACACAGGTATTTTGACACAAAAATCAGACTTTTTGTAAAATAACATGCCAATTTTTTTATGTATTTGATTCTATGACTTAAATTATGGGAAGACTGCCAAGTTTTGTAAAAATTGTACAAGTAGTTTTTAAAATATTAGCTGTCAAAAGTTTAGTTCCTCAGTGTTAATTGAATTTGGTATATATTTATTAATAACTCTTTTTTCACCCATTTTTTATGATTTACTTTTTTAATTTGTATTTTTATATAATTTTCGAAAAATTTTTTGAATTATAACCTATAAAAGTTTTACCATCATCTTAAAGTAGATGTATTTCTACGCATACCTGCAAAAAATTAGAGTTTTTATTCAAAATTTTCTAAGATATACATAAATTTACATATTGGGGTGTTTTGAATTTTTTTTTTTTAAATCGATTATAACAGCAAATGTGGTTTATGGATTTTGTTACAGTAAATTGCCACAGCTATTTTTAACCTTAAATTTCAAATAAATTTTTATGGAGATTTAATTATATAGAATCTTTTCCCTTAATGACGTGTAATAAATTTTTATTAATACTACATGAAAAGCTAATTTTTTTTAAAAAATCATACATGATACTGTTCAGATTTTTAATATTTTTTAAAATATTCTTTCTTCCTTCTTCTTCTTCTTTTTTTTAAATATATGTAAGAACAAATTTTACCTTCGCCTTATTGTCTGCTGCTTTACTTCATTTAAATCAAATTAAACCGAGATCGTTAGTTTGATGCTTATTTTCATAATGTCTTTCAGCAAACAGGACACTGGAATAGTTCTGCGACATTTCTAATATGGAAAATCATTCAGGCAAATAGCCAAAATCACTGACCATTCTAAAAGCAGAATTCAACGCATTTGCGCAACTGGAACACATTTGATGCAACTGATATTTTAAAAAAATTGACAAGAATGCAAAATTTATGGAAATGTAACAATCGAAAAATCTTAATTTTCTCATGCCAGCACCGAAAACAAATGTAGAACGAAAGAAGAAAATTGTGAGGGGGGGGGGAGCAAAAATTTGAAGAGCAATCTACTTCAAGAAAATTGGGTGTTCAAAGAGAAAACACTTGGATGTGTACACCAGCAAGTGAGCTTGTGCTAATGGAAAAAGCAGAAATGATGTCATTGCAGATTACACTGAAGAGCAACGTCATTCATCATCATACTGTATCATAAATGGAGAATCCCATGATTTTTCTATCAGATTATTTGAAGACTCGGGAATTTATCCAGTGACATATATCCATGTCATCTAAAGACATTTTCCCTCTTGATGAAACCAGTCTTTCCTTTTATCTCATGCCTTCAAAATGCCTAGTCTCTAAAGACTGATAAAAGCTCTGTCCAAATACTGATGAAATGGATTGAATTGGATTATTCAGTTATGGCAAAGCAGGACTGTCTGCTCAGAAGGAGGGATGCCTTCGTGAAGAACTTTCTAAGGGAAACCAGTTTGTATACATGTTACACATGAGAAAAACCACGAAAATGCCCATGCAACCAGCCCGTTCGCTGGGATTCAAACCCTGGAGCGAACTACCAGTGTTCAACAACTTTACTACTCACCGTTTTGTGGGCCCGTATGAAATGGAAGGCAGTAACTTTATTTAACCCTCTAATGAGCAAGGCCATATATATATATATATGGCTTAGAATATTTTTTTGATATGTGTAAGAACGTATATATACGTGCATATTAAACTATGTCAAAGAAATTAAAGCAATATATTAAAAGTACACAAATCGAGGTATAAAATAGGAGAATTTTTACATTAATATCAAGAAAAAATTTTTTTTCTCATAGTAGTTTTGGGAAATTTGTGATTTCTTAGCGAAACCCCTGGGCGGTCAGAGGGTTAAAATGAATGTCAGAATTACCAAGATGTTTCGCAAAGTTGGATGTTTTTTAATATATTTGCAGAATGCCTGAAGAAAAAGAGCAAATCATTAAGAAGAAAAAATTAATTTTTGCATAAAATTTAGTAATTTTTTTTAATTTAAAACTTTTTTAACTTATGATATTTGATTCTTGCAATTTCAAAATTAAAATATGAATAACATTTTAAGAAACTAAATGTAAGATAATAAAATTGTGTAAAGCAATGGGCACAATGATAAAACTGTTTGAAGCAATGGATGCAAGTTAAAATACCGGTTGCACATCTCTCTTATTTATATATATTTTCTGAACAGACCATTGAAAAGCGTGTTAACTGTTGTATTTTCTCTTTTCATATATGCAGTTTTCAAATGCATGGTAGTCCAGGTCACAAAGTACTGGAAAGTTTATATTAATAAATATATTTAAGATGTGCAGTACGAATGAATAAATAGAAAATTTTAAAACAATTATCTGAAGAGACAATGCAACACAAATGATTAAAATAAAATTCTAAAAATTTAAAAATTACCTAAAATAATGTAGTATAAAGCAAAGTATTTGAAAAAATAAACAATGCACCTTTTATTTAAACTACACAGTTCAAATGAGTAAATAGAAATTTTTAAAACAGTTATTTGAAAGGAACCATGCAACTTAAAACAATTAAAATAAAATTTGAGAAAGAAAAAAATATTTAAAATAATAACAATTATAATAAAAAATCTAATATAAAGAAAATTGAAAGTAGGAACGATGTGACTTTTTTCCCCGCTCATGCACAATGTAAAAAGGGGAAAGGAAAATAGGTTGCCATATTAAGAAGTTCGCCAAGTGAATTATTCTTGGCACAAACTGAGAAAAATCCACCAAGATAAAATTTTAAATTTCTCCGTAAAATTTAATATTTAGGCATAATTTGAGTCATAGAATCAAAATATGTAAAACAATTGGTATGTTATTTCAGAAAAAGTCCGATCTTGTGTCAAAATACCTATGTTAGAACAGTGCTACATATAAATCTAATATATACCGAATGCCGTGCTTTCGAGCACGAAAAATGCAATTTGAATTTTGTCAATCGGCTCGAGATACAGAACTGTCCCATTCTCCCCCCCACAGTGTGCATACATATTTCAAACACTTTATTTGCAGCTGTAGGAATTGGTTCGATTTTTCTTCCTTTTAGAAGTCAAGATAATAAATATCAACGTGTTCATCCACACTTATTGGTAAAAAAGCTGCCCCTTTTTCAGTTGCTACATTTAAGGGGTGACAGGATGGGCACCTCATAATTTGCAAACTGGCACATTGTTATGCAGAGGAAATGCATTTACTTTTAAAGTTTTAATAATTAGCTGTGTTATATTATTAAAGGCCTGCCGAATCTCCTTCTAGAGTGGAGACAGAAAGTAAACTGCTCAATTTTTTAAAGCTCTAGAATAAAAAAAGAAACAATTGGATATAGTTTTGCACTGGTATTATTGCTTCCATCCGTAGAGAAAGAATGGAGTTGTTTTAATGCAGTCAGTAATTGATGATTTTTCATACATATTTCTTTAACAATTTGCACTGTTTTTGCTCTTGTATTTGAGCATTTCTGAGTGATTTTGCTATTGGGAAACATTTTTCTAAATAAAGCTGCAGCATTCGGTGGCAGCTTGTGCTCCAGTAAAAATGCAGAAAACAGGCATTCAGTATTCATAACATTTGGGGTCATTATTTCCACAGAAAATATTTTGTTTTTTCAATACAACTCACATTGTGTATGCACATGTCTAAGAATATCAGCTCTCCCACGATGCGAAATCAAAATGAAAAACAGTACAAATCACAAATGTATTGCATTTCCTTGACGAAATAATAGAAAAGTCATCTGTACACAATTTTGAAAGGTACATGAATATTTTAAGTTTTTTTTGCAAAATCACAATTTCTTAAAATATTTCTTGAAAGCATGTGAAACTCAATGCCCAGCAGCAGTATGAATGAAATAACAACCTCAATTTTGTTTTGTGCTTATTGGCTAATTTATGCCAAATGGTCCACAACAGTGGTTGGTGCTCACTGGAGAACTGGAACACAACATTTTCAAATATGTGTACTCTCGCACATATATTTAATACGTAATACGATAATGCCTCACTGATGAAACAACTTCGGTTTTCATCTGTATTTAATCAAGGGGGGCACCATGTACTTTCAGATGCCAAAAATCACAGTTTTGAATGCAAATAACGAAATATTAAAAAGAAGGGAGAGTTGAAAGAAATCTGTTGTGAATTGGGTTGGTGGGAGTTAAGTCAGAAATCGAGAGATTTGGCAACTCGGCAATACCCATGTAAATTTTACAAAAAGCCTTTCTAGCAGACGGATAATGCAGAAGAAAAGCTATCAGATCAAACATTTAAACGTTAATTAAATGGCCTTGAAATCGTTCTGTAGATTATAACAATGGAAACGTCACCCAAAAGCACAGTTAGAATTTAAGAATTCCTACATTTTATAAGAATAGGTTCTTTTCCATTATGCACCTGCTACACATTTTGGCAAGTTTATGAATTGTAAACACACAATGAAATGTGTTAAATTAAATGCACACACACAGAAAAATAGTTTGATCCCCAGATGGTGCTATTACTGGGTCTTGCTGTGTGTTTAATTATTCTTTTATAGGTGTCAAAAAAGTGTGGAAGGTGCATAATGGAAAAGTACCCAATAATGAATTTTTATATTACATGTAACTTGTTCATAATATCAAAAATAAAAATCAAACACATACTGTAAAATTCTGTAGAGCAATGCCAAGTGCATCGACTGTTTCTACATCAAGATGGTTGGTAGGTTCATCCAGCACCAAAAAATGTGGACTATATTTAAAAAAAAAAAAAAAAAAAAAAAAAAAAAATACCACATACACACATGTTCTTTTTTTTTGAATATCCATTAATCCATGATTATTCAGTTTGTGCTAAAACATAAATGTTGGAATGAAATCTGGATATCAACCCTAACAATATGTACAGCTTCATGAAATGATTGACTATTTTATTAAATCTAAATTAAATGTGAGAAATAGAAAATAACATTTTAGCAAATTAATTTCTATTTAACATCACACATGAGGCATGATACTATATTTAACATTATGAAAGTATATGTTTTCTCATGTATTCAATGCCACCTTAATAGGTATGAATCTAGACATTGGTTGGAGGGTCATGCTAATATTTACTCAGGACTAGGCACTTTGCTGGCCAGTACTACCTAGAGTCCAAAAATTTTCTTTTCTGCTTTTGTTGCACCGGTTCAGGTGCTGATTCTTTATTTATTTTGCTGTTTCACTTGTCTTCTCAAACTTAAAATCTCTGAGAATTTTGTAAATGTATGGTGTCTGTGTGGCATGGGTGCATTCAAAATACTGGTGGTAGGGAATTTTTTTTTATTCCCTGGGGTGCTTGCTTTCAAATTTGGGCAGAGGTGGGCAAAGCCATACTTTCACCTATATGGTGCTCGAGGTTTATGCCAATAGCAAACACAATTTTGCATTAGCCGCAATAAAATTTTTGGGCTGTTCTGATTAGGTCATAGAAGTGAGAATAGCCATACCATCACCACATTTGGCTT
Source organism: Stegodyphus mimosarum (assembly GCA_000611955.2). Taxonomy (NCBI): domain Eukaryota; kingdom Metazoa; phylum Arthropoda; class Arachnida; order Araneae; family Eresidae; genus Stegodyphus; species Stegodyphus mimosarum. Next base: position 392,133 of record KK112263.1, on the reverse strand, counting down.
TATGATGCACAATTATGACTGGCACCCCATTAGCAAAAAAGAACCATTACTCTAATGCAATGTATAACTTATTTGAATAGACAAATTCACTGTTTTTGTTCACAATCTCTTAAAATATAACTCTCTCTAAACTTCAGTCCTTTAAAAATAGATATGCACAATAATTTTACAGGCAAAATACTTTTTATGCTTTGTTTTACAAATTTGAGCTAACACATAAAAGAAGCTGGATGGCACATTAATTTTTCAATTTGAGAATGAATTATTTTTCAGTCTCTTGCATACTTAACTCTGAAATTAGAAAAAATATTTAACTGAATCTTTCAAAATTTTTGAGCCTTTTATCATCTACATAACCAAGTGTTGCCACTGCAAAAACATAAGATTACCTTCCATATAGAATGGCCAGTTTCCAGAATGTTGCTTCCAACCTGATGCAAGATCTCGGATCTTTTGAACTTTAAATGTTAACTAATTTAAAAGTAATATATGCATTTCTTAAAAAGTAGCTCTTATTTTTTAATAATATATGACCTTTATATGATTTATTGAACTTCTAGTCATGAATATTTGCTGCATTACATTGTATTATTAAAAGATTCTAAGCTGCAAACTGAGTGATTCAAAACATATATATACTTCTAATAATAACATCAGTACAAAAAATAAAAATTATGTACCATATGTCATGCACCTTAATTATAAAAATCTTATTAGAATTTTAAGATTTTGATTGATTATTCTGGCATTAGTTTTTTTGTTAATACTCTTTCATGTAAGGTTTATCCTAAGTTTTTAACAGTTATCGTTAGTTAAAGCTACTTTCCTATCCTTTCTATTTTCAGCTTACAATTTCCTACCGGAATGTTTTTTTAGAATCACGTTTGATGCAAATGAGTAAGAGTAGCATTTAAGTCGAAGTACCACTGACTTTGTTAGAGAGCCAGAGTTTCCGACTAGCGCACGTTCACCTTTTGGCTATGTCTCTCTCTAAGCTATTACTAACGCTCGGCCGAACTTCAGGCCCTTGATAGCCGAACTTGGCTTTATTAAATTGGCAGCAACATATAACATTGTCGTAACATTGGTAGCAACACCGGAGCTCAGCTGATAAGGAAGAAGGAATTCCGGTACACAAACCAGTTCAAAGACAATAGCAAGGGTTGTTTTTGTCATTTTAGAGCCAATGTCTGCTTGCAGGGGGCTGAAATTGCAGCGCTTGGAGAAAAAACTGATATTGTGAAGAAAAGCAAAAGATGTGTTAATTCATTGTCTGTACCGCTACAACAGAAGATAGTTTGATTGGAAATCTGAAATAAAGAAACACAAAACGAGACTTATTGAGAAACGATCAGGAAGATGATTTGAACATTTTGCCCCCTTTTTTCTGTAGTGTGATGCCCCCTTCCCCAACTATGAATCAACGTTCAACTTAAAAAGTGTACATGACAAAAAACGTAAATAAGGTTTTGTCATGACAATAACAAACATGAGGGTCAAGGTAATAACAAACATGAGGTTTGGTTTTCAATGCACGTTTTACAGACATTTTGCTTAATGCAGTCTTAATGCTATCTCTATCTTGCTAGAAAACTGTAATAAAAGTTAGTTTCTGTACTTCCTGTGTCAACTTGTGCCAATGGCTTGTTCCTCCCCTCTAGTCCTGGTCACTGAACTGAATACGCAGTTACCAAAATGACCACAAAACTCTTTAGAAATTCTACAACTTAAAATTCTGTACGTGTTAACAAAGTTATGCAAAAGACGGACAAAATGAGGTAACCTACTAATCACATGAAACTCGAGCATCCCTTCAAGGATGTTGTATGGCGAGACAATCAGAACAGAGACTGATTGACTGAAACAAGATTCCAGCCTTTCTTTCCTGTTTACAGCTGCTGTTTGTGGAATTTCATATGCAGAAATCCCAGTTCTCCCACTCCCTGCCATTAGCTTTCATTTAAACAGAAAAACATGCTATATTGTTCCCCTTTCACCATCCCACAAAATGGACTTGGAGCCAGCTTTAGAAGCAGGTGTGATTATTGCTTTGTCAATGTAGCTCTAAAATTGCCCTCAACAAAGAAAAAGGGATAACATTAGCACTTCTCCTTCCCCTAACTACAAAGACACACACAAACTAACATTTCACCCAGCCTATGCTATGCTGCTTCCTTGATCTTTGTGTCAGCATGAATCACCTTTCGTCTCTGCACTAAGACGTCTTGTTGAAACATTTCAAAATAGCACTATGGCGATACGAATACACAGTAAATCAATCATTCTGAAAACAGACTCCAGAAATTTGTCACTAGTAAAGACGTGTTGCTCAAAGGTTCTTGAGGTGAGTGGCAAGACTTTGCGCAGGGCCGTTCCAAGGCTGCCTGCGTACTTTCCTAAGATTGCCATCCCCAAATATTTAAAAAGATGCTCAATGATTAATAAAATTTTTATTTCACACTAAGTACTTACAAATGACAAATTGTATAAAACGTACTTACAAACAAGTACTTACAATGGATTTAAAACATTTAGGCATGGTATCATGAGAGTCTGGCCTAACAAGCTATGAAGCTCACAATACATTGGATTGTACTGGAACTTTCTATATAAAAATGTTTCATAAAATGTCTGTACAGTGTCATATCCTGCCCTTAGGCCACCATCCTCTATGAAGCAGACAAAATATGACTCTGATTACAAACATTTGCAATATGCATCAACTTGCTAAGCAATTTTAGATTATCTGGGTACAAATTTCATGAGGCAACATTTAACATTTGTAAGTATCTACATCAAACTGATTGTCTTCATGGAGAGACACTAAAGCCAGATCATTATCATCCATATATATAACTCATGAGTACAGGAACATTGATATATTAATATTATGTCATGACCTATGTTTGCTCAATTAAGAGATTGAATCATATTCAGTTTTGATTACCTCATCTCACTGTTTATGTTAAAGTTGTCCAAGACTAAACACTATTTACAAATTCACAGTTTTTTTTTATAAATGTATTTATGTTCTTTCACTATAGCAATGGATGAGAAGTCAATATACATAAAAATCTAGCAAGATACTCGTCTGAAAGCTATTTTTATTTCTTAATATTATCTTCCATGACTATTTATACACATGTCCTGATATTTTATTGGTGCTCCAACCTCCAGCTGCATAAAATCCTTCGGGTTGCTGTCTCAGCTACGTCTTAAAACATTGTTATCTATAAAGCATTTGACTTCAAGATGTTTTAAGTTGACCAAACTACTATTGTAACTATTATAGTGTATAGCAAATCTCTCATATCAATTCCTCTGCTTTCTGCATTGTTGAGTCTGTCTCAGTTGGAGAAGGATGCCCGGTTTTCATCGCAAACCTTGGAATGACCTTAAGAAAATTTCTAAACCTACTTCAGCATGGTTTTACGTGACAAACAATTCTTTCCATAAAAGGAAACATTCTTTTATGAATATCATTTGCACAAAATCCTTTTCCCCGCCCTCCAAAATGGAAATGGTGCTCTTCTCTTATACAGTCATCAAATCAAATTACATCAGCATTTTCAAAACTATGCATTTACAATTGGCACTTAGTGTATTATGAAATGAATATCGTAAGCTAGGACAGTTTCCCCACCTATTAATATACAGCAAACTGACAATGAACCAGTTAGGATTGCAAGAACAGAATCTAACAGTATTTATTCGTCACATTTACATTTTCTAACTCTGGTTCTTAATTTCACTGATTTTCTACATGGTCAGTAAGCTGCTATATGCACTTAGTAACATGAAATATATTTAATATTTAAACATTTTATAAACTAATTGTTTGCCAGTGAACCTATTTAAAAATATAATTTTAAAAAATTAAACAACAGAATTCTTACTTAAGCATAGCCATAGCTGCAAAAGCCACTCTACTTTTCTGACCTCCTGAAAGACTAGCAACTGATTGTAAGGCTAAATCACCCGTAACACCAAAACATCCAAGCTGCCTTCGATACTCTTCTGAAGATCTACCTACATAAGATTCAAACAGAGAAATTAACAGTTATACTTCATACTATGTACAAAGAAATTATACAAAGTTAAAATATGAAGTAATTATTAATGTACTATACACTTTTTTATTTAATAATATATAATAATAATGCTTACTAAATATATGATAATAATACTTTCACTTTTAATTTCAAATTTATATGGATATTACACTACCTGGAAACCTTCTTGCAAGAAATTCTAGAGAGCTAAGATTCATGTCTAACTGATCAACATGGTGCTGAGTGAAATAGCCTATCACTAAGTTACGATGGCTGTGACGAATACCTTTCGTTGGTTCAAGCTCTCCAATAAGTATTTTCAACAACGTTGTTTTGCCAGAACCATTATCACCAACCTATTAAGAATAATGTAACTGAGAAGGAGACTACAAACTGCCTTTGTCATCTGAATTTAATCAACTGGATAAAAATAAGCTTTCATTAATATTAAAGCACAGCAATAAAAATTAAAAACAAAGAAATGTAAAATTTTGCATAATTATTAAGAAAACAAAATGGTTAATGCTTTTCAAGAGGAACAAATCCAACAATATCAAATTTCATCAACAGCAAAACAGATCACATGACCTCAACAGATGAGTAGCAACTGCTATTTTGCTATTAACAAAATGAGAAATTAACTTAGTATTTATCAGATCAACCTTTGCAATAAGTATTTAAAATAACTTTTGGGTAAACATGATAAAGAGAAATGAACACTTCTGTTTTTAGATTCAAAACTTCAGTGTTACAATTTCAAGCATGCAAAGATTAGAATTAGAAAATAATCTTCTTTAAAATATACTAACAGTCATTCCGAACTTCTTGACCTTCTTCTTAGCTCTTCTAAAATGAGTTGTTTAGTATAAACTACTAATTTGAATATAACAATACAATTCATTTTTGTCAAGCATTTACTTACTACTAACTAGTCATTTATCTACGTATACCATATTTAATAAAAAGGAAAAAAAACTTGAATTTCCTTACAATTTAAGAAATAAAAAGGTAAGCGAGTATATAATGAAAGTGTGGTTCTGATTAGAATTAAAGGTAAGCTACTACCTAATTAAATACAGTATCTATACTAAAACAAAGTAAGCTCATTGACACCTACTTACGTCTTTGTTTTCAGACATAACAATGACCAGCACAGTGGATGCAAGCTAGACTGAAATCATTCAGGTAGACATAGCTAATATAATTAATGGTATTATGCAATTTAGTATACTATATAATTATTACATTTTATAAGTTTTGTATTCTAATCAAGGCATCTCTCAACAGAATCCAGAATTTATCCTGTCCCACCTAGTGATCTGATATTTATATCTGGTGTATTATAAATCACGAAATTTTGATAAACACCAGAAAATGACATAAACAGGATTTTTTTTAAAAATTATCTGTAATAATACAAGGAAAAACTACGTATTTGAAACATTCTTTGTAAGAGGGTTAATATAAATCACAAATTTTTACTAAAATATTCACTTTCACTAATTTTTAATAAAAAATAATTCACATATTTCTAATTCCCTCAGATATTCAATTTGACTGACCAAATTTGTAGTTACGACAACCATTCTAACTGAAATTTAAGTATTTGAAGTTTTAGTGCATATTCACTCTACTGCAATAATCAGAGTGCATTAAAAAATAAAAACATTGCAGAGTTTACATTGATGAAACTTCCTTCTTAATGCAAATATGACAGCTAATTAAATAGGAGATTTCTTTTTAGCGGGGCTCTAAGAGTAGAATATCACATTCCTTTTAACTCTTCCACGACAGGAAAAACTTACCTTTGAAAAGACTCCCAAATTTTGTGATGCGAAAATAATTGCAAGGAGACAAATCTAGAGAACAAGTGGGATGAATAAGGATACAGCAGTTCTACGCAGAGGTTACTGACTGGTAGGAAGATGGATTATTGTGCAATATAAATGTTTCCTAATGAATAACATAAGTTTAAAAATAAATCTGTATAATTCTCAACAATTTAAGTCAGCTACTTCGGGGGTTGGGGAGCATTGCTTTGACACCTCAGCCTGTAAGAAAAACCTAATGATGCTTAATGTAAACCTCTAATTAATCTAAGGTGAATAATGCAGAGAGATAATTGTCCCATCTCAGATTCCAAGAACACCAAGTAACAGAATGTTTATTTACATTACAGCTTGGTAATTTAAAAACTAATGTGTTAACAAAACTCTGCTGTTTGTGCTCAAGAATATGTTTTAAATATTTGCAAATTAAACAGTAAATTTGAATTAGTAGGGTTGCTATTATAACCCAGAAATCAAAGCTAAAATACTGCAGATCCTATTAAACAGACAGCGAGTTATCGCTAGGTCTTAAACAACTCACAAGATACAGACATTTTAAATTAAAAAATACCCATAACTGGAAACTTACTATACAAATTCTGGATCCACTATTTGCAGACAGATTTACATTGTACAACACTGGTTTTGAGGCAGAAGGATAAGTAAAGGACACTTCATCCAACTGGAGTACAGGTGGCTGTAGAGGCTCTGGATTTGGAAACCGCAGAACAACTGCAGTTTCCTTTTCCACAGGTTTCAATTCTGGTCTTAATAAAATATGAAATAATTTAAAGCTACAATTGTGATAATGATTAAAAAAAAGGGCTATGTTTATAACAATGAATAAAAAGAAAGATATAAATAAAAAATATTAAATATTTATAATAGCAAGCTTCTAAAATACTTAAAAACTTTTCTTCCATTATTCTCATTGATCTGATATGATCATAACATATTAATTTGAATCCTAAAAGTATTTTATGAAAGATTTAGAATAAAGGGATAGTCACTAATTAAAGCTATCAAGCAAGTTATGCTTTTAGATACATTTTAAAAGACAGATGTCACACTTCCCATTGACAATAGTCAAGCTTATGAACAAAACAAGTGCAAAGTGTGGATTTCGAAGTTACCCTAAACCTTAGAGCAGAGCTTGTGCACAGTCGCACAGAGGCAAATGTAATGTATCTTTGAAGTTGGAGGCACATGATTATCAGCAAGATGCATGTTATGCTGCATGTGGTATGAATTCAATGTACACTGCACACAAAAGAAAAAAAAGGGGGGACAGTTCTATATCTTCCATTCTACTGGATCGACTGGCAAAATTCAAATTGTATTTTTCACGTCTCGAAAGCGCAATTTAGAATATATATTAGGTTTATATAAATAGCACTGTTCTAATACAGGTATTTTGACACAAAATCGGACTTTTCCCGAAATGATGTGAAATGATTTTCCATATTTCGATTCTGGACTTAAATTATACCTAAATATTAAATTTTGTTAAAATCTCGTCTGAAATTTATAGAGAATTTCAAAAATTATCTTGCACATTGTTTTAAGTTTGTGCCATGAATAATTCACTTGCCAAACTTTTTAATTTATAGCAACCTATTTCCCTTTCCTTTTTTTCATTGTAGGCAAGCGGGGGCAAAAAATTCCTCCTTCATACTTTCAAATAATTTTAACTAAGTGTGCAAACCACATTTGGCATTATTATTGCTTATAACAAATTTGTCAAATTTCAAAATGCGCCAATATGTAAATTCACTTATATCTTAAAAAATTTTGAATAAAAAACTATTTTTTTTGCAGCTGTGGCTACAAATACAGCTACTTTAAGATGATGTTAAAAATTTTATAGGTTATAACTCAATTTTTTTCTCTGAAAAATTTATAAAAATTATTTAAAAATATAAATTTTAAAAATAAATCATGAAAAACAGGCGAATTTTATTTGAAATGAACTTAAATTTTGAAATGTGAAAGAAAAACTCAAATAAGTTTAATAAAAAAAGAGATATTAACAAATATATACCAAATTCAATTAACAATGAGGAGCTAAAATTTTGAGAGCTAATATTTTAAAAACTACCAGTGCGATTTTTATAAAATTTGGAAGCTTGGCATAATTTGAGTCCTAGAATCAAAATATGGAAAAAAATTGATACGCTATTTCAGAAAAAGTCCGATTCTGTATCAAAATACCTATATTAGAACAATGCTTTATATACATGTCATAAGTCACACTTTCGAGACATGAAAACGCAAGTCGAATTTCATCAATAGGCCCAGTAAAACGGGAGATATAAAAATGCCTAATTTTTTTTTCTCAGTATACATGTGGTGCCTCTATGTGTTCCCACTGTACTGCTTGAAGAGCCATGACAATTTACCATGCTTAATCTGGTGTTATTTTGTAATTCCAAGCAACTACTGATAACATGTTTTGTTACTCTGATGACGTGAAGTACTACAAAGTATCGATGTACTCTGGAACCATGTCATCTGTCTGGTATTACTGTGCACTTCTGTTATTAATAGCCATAACACAACATCAGGATTACAAGACATCTGGCTAATTCTACAATGTAGTTATTGTTATGAAACATAACTTGTCAAAATGTTGATGTTCTATAGCACATTATTAGCAACAGTCACTGATATAACATTATTCATCAATACATTACTTGCTAGAAATGTGGCTTATCACTTGAATATATATAGCATTTGCTAATCTATGGCTGCAAATACAGTGGGGCATGCACCATAGTTCTTGGGGTTGTACGCAACTCCAAAATGCATACTTTTTTGCTCATGTTTTATTTACACACTTGATCACTACTAGAAGATTTTATGGCAACTGTCATTGGTAACTTTCCTTCTTATCCAGTATTGCTGCTACATAAGTTATTAGGTTTAAAACCTGAAGCTCTACGCATACTTGCCAACTTACACTTAAAAATGTGGTAATTTTAAGAAGTCAGGAAAATCATCCCAATAACACACACGGCAAAATATAAAAAGAAAAAAGGCATTTTTTAATAATGAATTAACTTTAAATAGCAACTAATTAATATTTGAAAAAATAGATAAAAAATTTCAGATAGGAATATTAATTAATATCTGAAAGCTGAACTACTAATTCTTAAATACAAATAGTACAAAAAAAAGCTTACATTTAAAAAAACCTTTTTATTATTTGTACCTTTCAATAGAAAAATAACACTTTGATCAGTTTTCATATGAATGCTAAGATCAATGGCAGATTTTGCTTTGAATAAGAAAAAAAACATTGTAATTTTGTTCAGACTGCTTTTGCTAATAAAAATTTCTCTAATGTGACATTGCTAATAGTGGAACTAAATTTAGTCCTTGTTTTAGTAACAGCACTGAAAATCCTCTCACACTCTGTATTACTATGGAGAATTATCAGCATAGCCAAAATTTACAGTTTACAGTACTTTAAAATTCCTTTCTAATTAAGCATCATTGTGTGTTAATTCTCGCTGGTTTTAAAACTTTTTCCAAGCTTTTTAATTGTAAGGTGCAAAATTGTGACAGCAGTTGATCAGCTGCAACATCAATATCACTATCTTTCTAAACTAAGTGAAGTAAAATTGAAGTTTCTTTACAAGGGAATCTTGTACCATTCTTCCTGTAAGATGTTGGCAAGTTCAGTTATCGATGATGGCAGTAGATAGCACTGGTGCAGATTTCTCTACAAAACAGCCCACAAAGGCTCAATAATATTGATATCTGGTGACTGTGATTGTCATGTCAGATGTAAAAGTTCACCCTCATTCTCAGAAACGAGTCCTGGACGATGTGAGCTGAGTGAACAGGAACTCTATCATTTTAAAATACAGCATCACCACTGGAGAACAAAATTTGTACCATGAGATGGACATGACCAGCCAAAATGGTCACATAATTCTTGGCAGTATTGTGACCTTGCACAGTAATAATGGGTCCCATGGAATGCCATGATATGGCTGTCCAAACTATGACCAAATCCCTGCCATGTTTCACTCTCAGCAGCAAACAGTGTCTATCATATTTTTGGGATGGCGTTCGCCAGACGTAAACTTGCCCAGAAGTCAGAAACAGTGTGAAGCAAGACTCAATTGACTAGTGAAGTCTTCCATTGCTCTACAGTCCAGGTTTTATGACTTCAGCACCACTTTCTCCTCTTACAGGCAATTTGATCACTGATGAATGGCTCTTGAATTCCAGATCGCCCCAAAATACCCAGCTTTTGGAGTTTCGTTTCTGTCCTGACAGGATTTGTGAGTGTGACATTCAGTTCCGCAGTCACTTTTGCAGCTGTAGTCCTATTTTTCATCACAGTCTTCTTCAATAATCATCTGTCATGATCAGTGAACACACATTTTTGTCTATTGATGATTTAGCAAAAGCGGTTTTTCTGATTTTCCTGTAGAAGTTAAAGATCTTAGATACTCTGCCACTTGAAACACCAAACACTTTAGCTACCTTGGTTACAGAAGCACCCAACATATCAGCCTCAACAATCTACGCATCAACATTTGAATTCATTTAGCTCAGACATGATGCACTGACAAGCGCACAGAACACTGACTCGATAATGAATGACACTTGCAAAGTACTCAGGATGTTGTACAGATGGTGTTAGTGAGCAAATACATCAGCGGCAGGTGTTTCCATATTTTTTTCTACTCTCTCAGAAAATTTTACTTTATAGAGATTTACTTTATTTATTTTACTTTATTTACACTTTTAGAAAATTATACTTTATATCAGAAAAAGATGCATTTACTGGGACAGAAACTTCTGCAACTTCAGCATGCAAAATCCTGTCATCGCTGATTGGAAATTTATGCAGTATGTAATCATACACTTGCCAGAAATACCTTCTAAAGGTGGGAATCAAACTTATTTTTTATTTTGAAACTTCACACTATTTTGTTAGTTTCAGTCCCTATCACAAAATCATCTTTTATTCTATTTTACCATAACTGACATGATAAAACAAAAGTTGGTTTTACAAACTTTGATAAAATGTCTTTAAAAATAGGCTAATCATCGATTGCAAAATATGAATTAATGGAATTCTGCACTGTGGGATTCTGTTAAGAACATTGAATGATGGCAAAATAGAGCATACAGAAAGGCAAAAAGCTTTGTTAAGGACTACAGATTTAAAAAAAAAAAAAAAAAATCGTTCTTCACAAAATAAATTTCTAGTAATCAGAAAATATTTCCTTTGTTAACATTTTCTTTTTTAATTTTGTGAGAACTTTGTATCAGTTTCAAGCTGATACAATTTTTTTTTTAAAGTGAAATTGTAACTGAATCTCCATTTATTAAAGTTATTTCATAACTTTCAATAGAGCCTTTTATCTTAACTCTAGGGGCATTTACTTCTTCCTTAAAAAAGTATGAATGGGTTTGATTGGTTGAAGATTCTAGATAAACACATCTCTAAAGAAAACCAGTGTGCACATACATGTTCTAAAATTTTTCTTTTTTCAGTATTATGCAGCTGTTAGAATTGTTTCAATTTACCCTTCCTTTTAGAACTTGTTCCAAGATAATAAATATCAACAATGCATTCATATACACTTATTGGCAAAGAAGCTGTCCCTTTTTCAGCTGCTAAGTGACATGTGCACCTCATAATTTGCAAATCTGAATTTTCTTTTTTTATTCTACAACTCCAATTTTCCAGCCTACATTACTGGCACATTATTGTCTGAACCAAGTGCTAAGCAATTATCCATCAGAACTGCAATTTCTTTTAATGTTTTAATAATTAGCTGTTTTAGATTAAAGCCTGTCAAATCTCCTTCTAACATGAGGACAGAAAGTAAACTACACTCAATGTCCGAAGACTCTGGATTAAAAATAAGAAATGACAACTGGATGCAGCTTCGCATCGGCATTATTGCTTCCATGAGTACAAAGACAGTATGGACAGTATGCCAATAAATGAAGATTTGTTTTTCAAACCTATTTCTTTAACAATTTCCGATGTTTCTGCCCTTGCATTTGAGTATTTCTTAATGATTGCACCATCGAGAAACATTTTCCTAAATAAAGCAGTGGCATGACCCGATGCATTCAGTTGCAGGTTGTGCTCAAGTAGAAAGGCAGAGAACAGATATTCTGCCTTAACTTCCTGATCCTTTGTTTTTGCAGAAAAATCTAATTTTCCATTTTCTTTAATACAACTTGTTTTGTGTACTCACACATTTAAAAATGTCAGTCCTTCCATTGTGCAAAATTGAAAAATTGATATGACAAATGATATGCATTGCAAATGTATTACATTTCCTTGATAAAATAATAGAAGGAAAGTCATCTGTGTATGATTTTTGAAAAGAACATGAGTATTTTATCTTTATCACAGATATAGCTATGGGAAAAGATTGCAATTTCTTGAATTACTTCTCAAAAGTATGTTAAACTCACAGCCCTCAGCGGCAAACGAGCAAAATAACAACATCGATCTTTCTTTGCTCACTGGCTAATATATGCCGGACAGCTTGCAGTTGTGCTTGATGTTGATTGGAGAACTTGGAACACAAGGTTTGATGAAACAACTTTGGTTTTCTCTTAAAACTGAATGCTTTCAGATGCCAAAAATCACTTTTCTGGTTGCATATAATGAAATATTAAGAGAAACTACATAAAAATAGTGTGAAATTTTAAGAATAAGAGAAAGTCAGGAAAAATCGGGTTGGTGGAAGTTCAGTCAGAAATTGGAAGTCTCCCGCCTAAATCAGGAAAGTTGGCAACTCTGTCTACAGCACTTTGTCTTGGACCAAATATCATACATGGTTTTTAATTCCTTTTAGTTTGTCCAAAAAAATAATGCCTATGTGATCAATTGATCACAAATGAGTATTATTTAAGAAATTACAATTACATATTGAAAATTATTAAAATTATATAACGGTACATAAGATATAAAAATCCTCACATGTCTAAGATGTTTTATTACTATTCTTCGGAGTTAATAAAATACAATTTCTTACTGAAATATATCGTATACATATAGAAAAAAAATTTTTTTTTCACAAGTTAAGATCTAGAATTAATAGTTCCGCATCTTTTTGTGCAGAATTGCACTCCAAATTTAAAGAAAGGAAATACATTTCAGATTATTACTGAGTAAAACATAATACAAGATATAAACCTCTAACAAATTTGAAAATTATCCTAATTGAACCTATTACATAAGCTAAAGGGGGGATGAGGCAGGATAATTTTCTCTGTGCAGCTTTTCACACACTAATGGGTATGTTCCAAAAGTTCATTCTGTTTTCTGCTGCATTCTGTTCACTCTATTTTTCATAAATCTTAATATTTGTATGATTTCCATAACACTAGTATTTATTCCAAATATCAGATACTTGCGATACATCAACATAAAGATATATCAGAATGATAAAAACTCGTAAAATTCAACCATAAAAATCATAATTATTCAAGAACAAACAGGTTATGAAGAAAGTATGCTTACACAAAATAATCCATAAAATTTAGCCTTTTACTACATTTTTGTAGTGCATGCTTTATCACACAATTCTTTTGATTTAAAAATTTTAATAAAATTAAAAATTTTTTGACAGGTTTACATGGAAGCATAAGCAGTACAGCATATGGAATTGCTGCTCATAAATTTAAGAATTTGACTTATCAGATAAAGAAGCCAGTCGTTAAATGTGCTTTTACAGAAATTATCAAATGCATTATAAAGGGAAAAGTACTTATTTTAAGACACAGCAAGTGCTACAAAATTATACTCACAACTTGTCTAGCATTTTTATCTTGCTTTGCACTAATGAAGCTCTTTTTGCATTATAACGAAATTTGTCAATAAATTCCTAAAGAAAGAGCATGCAATACATTAATACAAAACATGTCTTGTGCTTTTCTATGAACTTTGTTTTTCTGAATTATAATTAGATAAAACATTTAATAGATTTAAATAACAGTAAACTAAAATACGAAAAAACTAATCCCTGAATGAAAAAGAAAACCGATTATTATTCTTTTTCATTCAGAGACAATTAAATTACACGATTTTAAATATAATATTGCTAATATAATTCAAATTTCTGTTGAAAGATGATTTTAACAAATAGAAAACAGCAAATACAAAAATTTGCTATTGTGCAACTACTTTTGTACTAGGTGAATTTCAGTACTAGGTGTATCAAATACACATTCATATTCATAGCCTTTCAATAACATAAAATAATACATACACTGAAAATTCATTTCAAATATAGATCAAAATTTAAGTATACTACCTGCACATGAGCTTTATATTGCTGCTGTGCTTCATATTCCCTTTGCTGATGCTTTAACTTTTCAGTCATAGTTTTGACAAAATTTTCATAATTACCTCTATAAGCTTCTATATGTTGCGAATGAAAATGCAATATATCTGTAGCTACTGTGTCCAAGAATCGACGGTCATGTGATACAACCAAAATGGTAGATTCCCAAGTCTTAAAAAATGATAAATGATGAATATTAAATACATGCACTATTGTGTGATAACAATAAAACATTCTTCACATTAATATAAATTTAAAAAATTCATACATAATTTTGTTTTTTTAAATACTCAAAACTACATCTTAGTGGGAAAAATATACATGTATTTAACTTATTTTAATATTCCTTATGCATATATTATATTTAATATTACTTTTGTATTTTAATGCATATTATCTCACACAAAAACGCAAGCAAAAACAAGCAGTTACGCATATTCCATTGACCATTATCAAGATATAAAACTATCATTAAACAACGTGATTTAGCATCAATAATGGATGAGTATGATGTCAGCATACTCACGATATCTTCACTTTGATGTTCTGTAAACACGGTTAATCTTTGATAAGTCAGTTTGTTTCTGGAGAGAAATTTTTTTTTTTTTCTATTTCCATTAAAAAAATTATTAATATTTTGTACCTGTTACCTATAGAATCCATCTTTAGAACAGCAGGCAATGAAATATTTAATTATTATTTAACAGTGGAAAGTATGGGATACTGCACAGAAGTTAAGCTCTACATATAATAAAAGGAAGAGTCTGTCTGTGTGTGTGCTTTCGTTTGTGCTGCGCATAAGCTAATAGATTCAGGGCTACAAAATTTAGTACATAGGTACATCTAGACAAAAGCCTTTCAAAGTTCAAATGAGTTTTTATTATTATTTTATGTTTTTTGACGAAAGAGCATCAAATCCACAATTCTCTCTCATTATATCAGCACTGTTGCTACTTGGATTACTTACGAGGGCAAAAGTTAGCGTTTTTAAAGAGTTTTTGATTAATATCTCAGCATTTTAAGCTTTTTTGGGGGGGGGGGTGAGTGAACATAGACCTTTTCAAGGACCCAGAAAAGAATTGTAGAAACTGTGGTGATGATAGCTATACTAGTAACTGAGTTATTAGCAAACAAATACACAAAGTTTCTAAAATTAGATGGCTGTAATATGACTAACAAAAGTTAAATGGCTGTGATATGACTGCCAACACATTTTCTCAGAAGATTATCTAAAGCATCATAACATTCTGACACATCATATACTGGGCGTTATTAAAATGTAATGCTTTTTCTGTATATTTGTTTCATAATTCTAAAGACGTTATGTTCAGTGTTATTAATTATATAAGTTGGTTAATTTATTTATTAGGATAATTAATATTTGTATTTATTAGGGGATATTGCTTATTCCATTGCAAATTTTTTTTTTTTTAAATATTATGTAGAGCCATATGCAAGGACAGTTGGAATCTCAACAAAGGAAAAAAATTTGGAAAAAATTATGGTTCCATCAGTCCCAGGTTTTCCCTTGAGGCACTTTTCCAGTACGCTTAAAAGCCAGACGAAGGCTGGCTGCATAAAGATTAGTAAGAATGATAAAGAAATTTATTTGAAAATGGATAACAATGGTTCTGCAATGCAAAAAACTGTGTAAGTAAATATCCACTCAAAAAGGAATATGGATCAAGATTAAAATGGCATTTGTGACTGCACCCAGGTTCAATTACAGTTG
Organism: Stegodyphus mimosarum; assembly: GCA_000611955.2. Classification (NCBI taxonomy): domain Eukaryota; kingdom Metazoa; phylum Arthropoda; class Arachnida; order Araneae; family Eresidae; genus Stegodyphus; species Stegodyphus mimosarum. Next base: position 376,187 of record KK112263.1, on the reverse strand, counting down.
ATTGAGAGAACTAATCTCTATTGAATGCAAGAAAAGAACAGCTACATAGGGCCTATAAAACAGTGAGTGATTGTAACAATTAGTTGAAAGAAATTTGTACATGCAGCCTCCTAAACAAAGCTTTGAATTAAATCAAAGGATTTGGGGAGGGAGCCTTTTAAGAAAGCGAAAGAATGAAGTGAGTTGAAGGCTTCCATAGCAATAGATATTTGGATGACGGGAATGATTGGCACACGTTTGGCAGGATCTCTGCCAACTTCATGTTTGACAGGAAAAGAATACTCCAAAATTATAGACATCTTCCTCAAATAATACATTTCAAAACAGCTAATCCATACATCTAAAACTGACTTATTATAACCAAGAACTAATGAAATAAGCTGCATATTTTAACATAACTGAACACTAACATACTATAATATCATTTGGCAAAAATGAGCAACAGCTTTGCAAAATAAATAAAAATGAAACAAAACTTCATTATTAAACGATTTTATTTTCACAGGTTTAATGACTATCATATCCTTCCATTTCTTATGCTATAATAATCTAAAAAAACATACAAATCTTACAATACTAGACAGAATACCAAGTTTTTTATGAATGATTGCTTTTAGCGGCTTCCCTTCACATGAGAAACTCACCAAAAACATACTATCAATATTTAAAGCAAAACAGATAAATACCTGTAAGTAATTTTCTAACCAAATAATGGCCTTCATATCCAACATGTTAGTTGGTTCTGAAAAGGAAAAATACTATTATTAATTTTGTACATACAGGGATAATTTTGGTGAAATTTTATATGAAATTGTTGTATTTTTCTATATAATGTAACATGAATATCTAGAGAGAAGATGCTCTGCCGGAAATATAAGAATACAGGGCAATTTGTTGCTGAATTTGGTGACCATTTCTGACATTTGGGTTCGGCCCCCGTATAACTGTAATGGATATTGTAACAGAACAAATGTAATTGATGTTCTGCATAATTGTAACCAAATTCAGCCCTCATATGTCTTCCAGTAATTTCAAGAAGCAGAAAGTACTAGAAATATCTCGGTGGCCAGGTGAAAAGTATATAAAACCAGAGGGAGCATCTGCTCTTAGCTGTTATTCCAGCCCGAGTTCGGAGTACTGAGATATCTCCAAACTCATAGATTAGTTTCACTTTTAAGATGTGATTTGCATTGCATTGCATTGTGTTTAACGTTCTTCGTATTTTGACGTGATACTGTTATACTACGAAGAGCTGTACGAATATTTTTATGGAAAGTTCCAGAACTGTGAACTGTTTCTTTTGGGGAAATAAATTTTATCAAGCTATCATCTATTCTGTGTTCATTCAATCTATTATGAAACCATATCCAAGCCATAATGTTTTATCTGTACCCGTAATGCGTTGAACCTGCAACAAAACATAATCACGACTTTTTACCCTGCTACGTGTAACACATAATCATTATTTGTTTGTTAATTTCACTCAAAATTAATTTGTTCAAGAGATACAAATCAGGGTTGCCACTTAAACAGCAGAATGAAATTCTGTGACTTTTCCAGGTATGTTTCAAGAAAATTTCAGTCCCCTAAAAATTACTATTATAACTGTCATGCACATGCTCGGTAAGAGGAAGCTACCAACCAAGGCCTGATGGAAGAACAATTAAGCCAACTGCCTGCTCGTGTGAAAAAAAAACTGTCTATCTGAAAGCGGAGAGAAAGCAAAATCTGGCTACGAGAAGAAGAAACGTCTTGATGCAGGAAAGACGGAGGCTCGTGTGAAACATTTTTTGAATTTTTTTTTCTATTCCAAGTTTGAAGTTTGATCTGTTATTATTAAGAACTGAAAGGTGAAATGTAATAGTTGTGTTTTAATGT
>KK112263.1:323960-373977 GCA_000611955.2 Stegodyphus mimosarum | reverse complement strand
TTTTTTATGAAACATTTGCTGTTAATGTAACGGTACACTTAAAGAAGTATTTTATAACACAGGAATTATCAGTGTGATTATCATATGAGACTTGAATTACTTTGAAAAAACATTTATCTTTTATTGTATGAGTGAATGAGTATTAATTTAACTAATGCTTGTGTTTTATTTATGAGATATGATTGCATTAATTCTCATGCATTCATTAACTTTTGATTGCTTATATATACTCATTAATTTTTTATTGGATTGAATATTTGGACGTTGTGCATATTTAATGCAGATACCAGGTGTTTATGATTCACTAGAAGTTCAAGACTTGATGTAAAATTTTATGTACGGAGATTCAGTTTTGATTTTCTGTTATTTTAATTAAGTTGAACATAAAGTCCCATAATGTCATTTTTGACCAAACATAGAAAGGCTGATCTAGTCGTTGCACAAGAGTTTGGTGTTGAAGTGTTGCCTACATTTAGAATTTTGGACTTGAGGAAAAAAATTCTTGCTAGTGAAAGCTATGAGGAGCAGGTAGCAAAGGACCTTCTGAGTGTTATCATTACAGATAGGGAGGCAAAGGAGGAAAAGGAAAGGCAAGAAAGGGAATATAAACTAAAGTTAGAGGCAGAGGAGAGGATTGCCATTGAGAAGTATAAGGTAGATTGTCAGGATCGTTACTTGAATAGGAGTACCACACCCGAACGGGGGGAGAATGGGAAGGAAAGATCAGTAGAAGAGTTAACGAGAACAATCAGGTTATTGACAGTAAAGGTTCCAAGTAGAGCAGATGGCTGGGACTATTTCTTCTCCAGTTTAGAAAGAGCTTATATCAATGAAAGTGTCCCTGATGAGTATAAGGCCAAAATTTTGATTTACCTTTTGGGAGATAAAGCGGCAAATTTATTAACATTGATAAGGGAGGATAAGTATGGGAATTATGAAGTAATAAAGGAAACTGTGTTGAAAGAATTCAAACCGTCACCTCAGGTATGCCTGGAGAATTTCAGGAAAGCAAGACGAAGTTCAGAAGAGACCTTTGTCCAGTTTTCTACTAGAGTTACTGCCATGTGGGAAAATTATGTGAAATCAAGGGGGGTGACAGACTTTGAAGGTCTTAATCAGTTGGTGGTAGCGGACAAAATCTACCAGACCCTTGATACAGAAACTGCAGTACACATAGGTATAAGGCAGGGAGACTCGTGGTTCAAGCCAAGAGAGCTTGGAAAGGAGTGTGACATATTCTTTGCGGCTAAAGGGAAGTCCTACAACGTACGTAGGGAAGCTTGTGAAACTAAGATGCTAAATGAGGTAATAGGTGAGAAACCTAAGGTCGAAGAGAGACGAAGCGGTCGGCATGAGTCAGAAACCATAGGGAAAAACACAGGGAATGTTAAAGGTTTAACATGTTTTGTATGTGGTTCAGCTTCGCATTTTAAAAGGAACTGTCCTCAGATTAAAGGTTCTAGGCAGTATAACCGAAATGAGGAAAAGGATAAAGCTAGGGTAAACTGGGTAAAAAAAGGTCAGGATAATGATATCCTAGCGGACAAAGTTGTGGTAGCTCGTGTGGATCCTTTGGGGAAGCCAGGGAATGTAAACAACTATAAGCTGTGTAAGTTGAAAAGGGTTCCTATTAGTGTGAATGGAACAATAGGGGAGGCCCTCGTTGATTCAGGAACAGAAATTACGGTGGTTAAAAAGGAGTTAACCAAAAATCTCCAACTGGAGGAAGGATCGAGCATATATTTGAAGGGTATATTTGGTCCAGCTGTTAAATGCCCTTTGGTAAACATTCCACTGGGTATCACTGTAGGAGAAAGTTCCAGTGTCACACATCAAGAGATTTTGTGTGCAGTTGCAGAATCTCTAGCAGAGGATGTGTTGCTTCCTCCGGAAGTATTCACCATGTTAGGGGGTCAGTTACATGACACAGGTGAGGTGGTAGAGAACTTACCTGAAGAAACCACAAACATCCCAGAGGTTAGGAGAAATGAAAAGTCTGTGAAGGTAAACACAGGGAAACTAGAAAGAAACACTAGTGTGGGAAGGAATCTCGATGAGAAAGAAAAGGTGGAATCAAGTGAAAGCCAAGAACCTCAGTCAGGAAGACTATGTACAGCGGATATTTTTAGAAGAGAGCAGGAGACTTGTGAATCTCTGGCAGGAGCATGGGAGAATGCTCAAAAAGGAAAGGGGAATTATTATACAGTGGATAACTTTCTCTTTCATAAGGACAAAATTCTTGGGGAAAGCGTGGAACAATTAGTTGTACCTAAGAGTCGAAGGGAGGAAGTCTTGCAGTTAGCACATTGCTCGGTGTTTAGTGGCCACATGGGGGTAAAGAAGACTGTGGAGAGAATTAGATACTCTTTCTATTGGGAAGGTCTGAGGTTAGACGTCCAGAAATTTTGCGAGTGTAAAGAGAGCCAGTTGACTAGACCAATTAAAACTGTTGATAGAACACCAATCACTCCAGTAACGAGGCCAGATCTGCCCTTCCAAATTGTAAACATTGATGTGATAGGTCCGATTGATCCTCCCAGCTCTAAGGGGCATAAGTATATATTATGCTTAGTTGATCAGCATACCAGATGGGCAGAAGCAATACCTCTAACTAGCCTCTCTGCCAAGTCGACTTGTGAGGAGTTATTACATATTTTTTCAAGAACGGGTATTCCAAATGTAATTGCATGTGACAATGGAACAAACTTTAAAGCAGATTTGACTCAAGAATTTGAGAGACGAATAGGGGCCAGTCCTAAGTTTTCGACCCCTGGGTATCCTCAATCTAATGGATTAGTTGAACGATTTAATGGTACTTTAAAAAGAATGTTGCATCATGTCATCAGAGAAGAAGGTAGGGGGTGGCATTTGCAAATTCCTTATGTGTTGTGGGCCTATAGAGAAGTACCCAACTCAACAACTGGGGTGGCTCCATTTCAACTAATGTACGGCAGGACACCTCAAGGACCTTTGTCGATATTAAAATCATCATGGACAGGAAAACATGAAAATTTACAATTAGATGCAACTCCTGTTTATACATATTTACAAAATCTAAAGGCTAGGTTTGAGAAGGCAGCGGAGCAGGCAAAGCTCACAGCTGAAATTCAACAAGAGAGGACAGCACACTATCATAATTTAAGATCTACCGTAAAAACGTTTAAGGTGGGAGATAAGGTGATAGTCTTGATTCCCGATTCTAATAATAAGCTTTACGCTAGATGGCAGGGTCCTGCAAATATATTGGAACAGAAAAGTCCTCACTCTTTTGTAGTACGAATGCCCGATGGAACCAAAAGGCATGTTCATCAGAATAAGATTAGACTTTATGTAGTTAGATCTCAAGCAGTAAATGTTATCTTGGAGGGAGAAGAAGAGTTTGGCGAAATTGAATCTACACCTGTCAACAAGGGAGGAAAAACTTTTTCTGAATCTCTGGAAGGATTAGAAATGTCTAATTTAGATTCGGTCCAAAGGAGTAGACTTTTAGGGCTACTGAGGAAATACCAAACATTATTTACACGTCCAGTGCAACCAGCCCGAGTAGGTACACACAAGATCGAACTTATTCCTACTGCTATTAGGAAGAAACCCCACTGCTATGGAATACCTATGGCATATCGCAAAGCAGTAGATGGGCAGATACGTGAGTTACTAGAATTAGGATTAATTGAACCTTCTGAGTCAGAAATTGCTCATCCTATAGTTTGTGTGGTGAAAAAGGATGCTACAGTTAGAATGTGTATAGATTTTAGATCATTGAATGCTGTTACAAAAACTCCAACATTTCCCATGAAGGACATGCAGGAGTTGGTTTTTGTGACGGGTGCAGCTAACTGGCTGACAAGCATCGACCTTCGAAAAGGGTATTGGCAAATCCGAATGGATGAAAGGAGCAAACCCTTGACTGCATTTGCGACATCTAATGGAGTGTACCAGTGGAGAACAATGCCTTTCGGTTTATCAGGAGCCTCGGGGACATTCCAGAGGGAAATGAATCGTGCTTTACAGAGTCATAGCGATTATGCTCAGGCATATATAGATGATGTGGTGATTTTCTCGAAAACATTTGAGGAACACTTGAAACACATTTCTCTGGTCCTGGACACCTTAGAAAAATTAGGATTTTCTGTACGTTTGGACAAATGTGCTTTTGCAGCTAAAAAAATCAAATATTTGGGGCATATAATTGGAGGAGGCAAGCATGGTCCTGATGAAGAAAGGGTCAAAGCAATTAGAAAACTCGTCAGGCCAGTCACAAAAAAAGATGTGAGATCGGTTTTAGGATTAATGGGATTTTATCGATCTTATATTCCTAATTATGCAGAAATATCGGCACCGTTGACAGAGTTGACTAAGAAGAGGCATGCCAATATTGTTCAATGGGGGGAGTTGGAACAGAATGCTTTTAACAAATTAAAGGATACTTTGTGCCAAGCGACATCTCTGGCCACACCAAATATTGGAAAGCCATTTCAGATCCATTGTGATGCATCCAATTTGGCGGTAGGCTGCTGTTTAACCCAGAGAGACGAGAGTGGTAACTATTGTCCTATTGCATTTGCAAGCCAAAAGCTTTCTCAAACTCAGAAAAATTGGGCAAGCATTGAGAAGGAAGCTTGGGCAGTCTTATTTGGCCTGAATAAATTTGATAAATGGATCTATGGGGCTCAGGTAGAAATTATAACAGATCACAATCCTCTCAGATATTTGAACGAAACTACTCCTCGAAGTCCAAAATTGACGAGGTGGGCTTTGGCATTGCAGAAATGGAACTTGCAAATTAGTCATAGGCCAGGGATGCAGCACCAAAGTGCTGATGCTCTCTCACATCTGGATCAGATATAATATGAGTAATATAATTTGTTTTTTTTTCTTTGCTTTCTGCATGATTGTATCTTATATTGTTTGTTCTGTTTTGTTTTATTTAATATTGTACGAGATTTGTATTGTGTAAAAGTAGTGTACAGAAAATTTGCTTGGATATTGATTAATGAAATACCTCCTAAAGAAAGGACAAATTTCATTCTGGGCAGGGGCCTGTCATGCACATGCTCGGTAAAAGGAAGCTACCAACCAAGCCCTGATGGAAGAACAGTTAAGCCAACTGCCTGCTCGTGTGAAAAAAAAACTGTCTATCTAAAAGCGGAGAGAAAGCAAAATCTGGCTATGAGAAGAAGAAAGGTGCTTGATGCTAGAAAGACGGAGGCTCGTGTGAAACATTTTTTGAATTTTTTTTTTTTTTTATTCCAAGTTTGAAGTTTGATCTGTTATTATTAAGAACTGAAAGGTGAAATGTAATAGTTGTGCGTTTTAATGTAATTGTGAAAAAAAATACTTTGTGAAAAGAATATATATATACTTCAATAAAATATAGTTCATGTTATTGTAAAACCTGCATAAGTGTGCCAATTTATTTTCTGCGGATAGAGTCGACCAATAACATTCATAAGTGGATGAAAACGAACCGGAAAAGATGAATTGGTCAAGGATCATGACAATAACTATAATAGGAGTTATTTTCGTCACTGAAGATCGATATTAGAATCTGCCCAATTTGAATTAAAAAAAGGCATTTTTTCCAGCTAAAGGAAAGAAAGAAATTTGTTTAATGATATTTTAAAATAAATTCCAGTACTTTTATTTATTTAGCAGCCTACATAAGTAAAAAATATGTGCATTAAATTTCGTGATAGCATGTCATCATACTGCTAGAATTAGTTTCACGAGTATGCCAGAGAAAATTGCCTGAAATTTGAAAGTATTATTGACTAATAATAAATAAATTTAGAAGGAAGAAGCCACATTAAATGATATGAATAACATTAAAATAAAGTTAATTACTTAAGGATTAAAAACTGAATTGAAATAACCAATGATTTTTTGGGGAATACAGTTACATTAAATCATTAGCCTGATGACTGACTACTACTTTTTATTTTACTGCAAAATGACAAATAAAGGCATTTATATAAAAAAAAAAAAAAAAGTTTAAAAACATTTTGTGGTAAAATCCTAGTATACGTACAGGATTGGCACGATTTTGAAAACTGTTGCTAATAGCAAAATGACCAGTACCTCATCATAATGTCACCAAATCCTGTGTGTATCTTATCGTAGGATTAAATCGATTTTGTTTTATATGAGAATGAGAAGGTATTTTCTTTCATTCAACATGCACTGCACATGCGATTCTCGAGGTTACTAAAAACCATGGTGATGAAAACTTGCTTTTCTAAAAGCCAATCTGATTGGAAAATTGGGTCTACATCAGCTGCCCGAATGATATTCACACGATATATAATTTGCCAAGAAAGTCATCGCTTGCAATGTTGGTGCAAAAACCTTTTTTTGGGGGATCGCTGTATTAAATTCCATGACTTTTCCAGATTTTGACTAAAATATTTAAACTCCCTGACTTTTTCCGGTAGCGTGGCAACTCCGACAAATGTTTTATAGGTAAAAATAAAGAGAAGAACCTAAGATTCTACTAAAGAAACAACTGTATATATAATACATATGCTTCACATAACAATTATTTAAGCAATATCTTCTATTCATTTTATAGATAGATAATCAAATTTTTGGAACAAATAGCAATGTATTCAGGAGAGAAAAACACCAATGTAAAATTTTAAATTAGACACACACAGAAAAGAAAACCTTAGACTGGTACAGATTTTAAATAAAATTTAATATTATAGACTACTGATTTTCAAGAGCACGAATAAAGACATAAATCTCCTTCCTCAGGAAAAATTTTTTTGGGGAGGCGGGTAAAAATGGGAGAAGCAATAGCCATTTTATATCAAAAACAATGGCAAACAGCAGCAAAGTGATAACAAAATGCATTGCCATACTGAATGTGAAAAATAAGATATTAGAATTTTGCAGACACTAGAAAGATTGTTTGGAATTAACGACTGAGGAACGACAATTAATGACATTAACTGAAGATAAATTACAGATGCTTTCAGAATTCTTATATCAATACCTGAGTTTTTCACATTTCATTATTTTTCCCTTAATGGATAGCACTAGTTTGTTTTTGATAGCCCTTGTTTAAGATATAAAATGGTTGTTGCTCCTTTCATTTTTGTAAAAATGTTTCTTGCTTTTGAAGAAATGGGATCCTTACCTGATTACCTTTGAAACTGATACAGTTTTATTCAAAATCTATGCCAAATTAAGGTTGCTTTTCTACCTAATTGGAAATTATGAAATATATATTTACAATTTAAAATATAAAAATAATTCAAACTTACCATCTAGCAATAATAAATCAGGCCTAGAAAGAAAAGTAAAATCAAAATATCAGATAAATATATCAAAAACCAATATATCATAAATAAATATCGTAGAAAGCAAATTTCTAGATTTTACTACTTGTTTTGTAAAGTGGGCAGTTTAAAACAAACATCTCAATATGTATATTAATAATTTTAAAATTACTGAGAAAGTTGGCAAATTTTCTATTCGTTGTTGAGAGAAAAAAAAACTAGAAAAACTAGTAGAAAAATCTGCACGTAGTGCTGCAAAATTTATACCATCTAATATGGGAAATGAAATATATGAGAGAATTACTTAAGGATTGTAAAATCCATGATCCCCTACCTATTTCCATTTTATGAAATTGCAAATTTTATAATATACATTTGGAACAGAAAAAGTAAAAGAAAAGGTTAAAAATACAAAAACAGTGAAAAGCAAAGTTAATCTTTTCTATTTAAAGATCCAAACAGAAACTTGTCAAGGGAAAAGTGTTCTGAAGCTTTAAACAAAGTCAATTAACTGAACAACAAAATAAGTTTCATTCCGATCAACTCACTGAGACCTCTACCGTCAATTAGTAAAATGGTTTTTAATTCTAAAAAATTTTTTTTTATGAAATTCTTCAATAAACCTACACATGTTTGAGGCTCTCACTGAATTGGTCTCTTTTCCCTACCTGTTTTTTGTTGTCCGAACACAAATAGAAACAAATTATATGAGGAAAACATACATGTAATGCCAAAATAAAACATTTATAATCAAAAGAAAAAATTGGACAAATTGCAATCGAAAGAAATATTTATAAAAAAATAAAATAATAAGATAATAATAAAAAATAAAACTCTGTACTAATTACAATGTAAAGCTCAAATTTTTTATCGAAAAATTTGATTATCAAATGTAAAGGCTAAATAAAGGTCAGGTTCAAATGCGTACTTAAAATGAAAATACTTTTTGCTTTTTCTACTATTAAAGCACACTCTGTAATTTTACGCTTCGTGCAGAAGTAAAAACTTATATTTACTCAACGACTGTAAAGAAAGTTGCAGAAAAAATAACCTTCATTACTTATAAAATTTTGTCAGAAAGAAACTGGTATAGTTTCAGATATATATATATATACAAAAGACCTTTTTACAGATATCTGTGGCCAAAGAAGCCCAAGATTTTCTTAGCTTCACATGGTGAAAATGAGGAAAGAAAACAAAAAATTTGTCACCAACAAGTAGTGTTTGGACTTATGGAGCAGCCTTTTATTGCTAGCTGCCTTTTCTTGCCAATTTGTTTTCACATAAACAAAGACAATTTAATATTCATGCAAGTAAAAACATAAAGGCTTTTGATAACATTGTTAAAACTAGACGTGGAAGGAAAACTTCCACTCCATTTTTGCATTATTATTAGTCCAAAGGGCGTTAGCCCAGAAGGACTATTAATTTCGTTTTGGAATTTTGCGTTGAAAACTTTAAATGTTGGTTTATTTTTCATGTTGTTGCCACCAAATATTAGCACTTTGTGTTATATTTAAAGAAATTAAATAATGAAAAATCTGCATAAATGTATACATGTTTCTCGCCTTGTGATAAAACTATGCTACCTAGAGCCATCAAATTTTGAATAATGTAATCTTCCACCAAATATGGTAATCTGGAAGCCCTAATTTGGAATTTGTTTTATTACTGATTTCATATTTTGAAACATTTCAATGAATTTTTCATTCACAAACTCAACGATTTGAAAGCGAGCAATGACAAAACTGGACAAAAAAGAGACATTATCTCCAGTGCACGAGACTGTGTATTGGAAATTCTAAATATGCTCATTTTAAAATTATTCTGCGATATTGCTGTTAAACTGAATTTTATGATTTAAGTGTAAAGAACATTTATTAAACAAAGGTAACACACAAAAGGTTAAAACAGTCCCTTTGGGCGTAATGTAAAATCTGAAAGCTTTCAGACTTTTTTTATAAGTTTTTTTTTAAAATTGTTTTTTCAGTCTTCTTGTTAAGTACATTGTATTTTGATTTATGCTCCACCCACCATAAATCAGAAGGTTGCTCCTAACATAAATCAGATGTTTCAAGCAGTTCAATGGTTCTGTGAACATAACTTTCTTGAAGTTATTTTTTATGGTTTGGCAACACTGTATTTTTTAGTTTATGTTCAGAATAAAAAAGAATGGTGGAGCTGTGCCATGTTTTCATACTAAGGTGGCCTGCCTGTTGTATTTGATTACTTAGATGGATAGCCTGCTTTATTTTGATTACCTATTCTTATATATATTTAGATGAGTCCTGCAATAGTCTAAGTATTTATAAAATAAAATCAAAACTGGAAACATAACTTTTGCATTTTCACTTACTTTGAAAATAAAGCTCTGGCTAATGCTATTCGCATTCTCCAACCACCAGAAAATTCCCTATAACAAACAAATGTTTACAATAAATCTTTCTAAAACATAAATTCTGTTAAAAAAAAAAGAAAGAAAGAAATACAAGAAACTCTGTCCTCCACAAAAAAGAAAGAAACAAAACATTTTTTTGTAAGAATGAATTACCCTTCTTTGAATATTATATTATAGTCACTCTTTGAATGAATGCCATGAAATCTTGAATCTGCTCAAGAAGAGCTATATTTAAACAATTAGGTAATTTTCTGTTAATTGAGCACCAGTTATCAAACATGGCAGTGTATTTAATTCATATTGTAAAGAGCTGTGCAGTAACAGTATATATTAAATAGTTAACCTTTTCATTATGTTTCATTAGATTTGTCACCATTCAATTAAATTTTCTGGCAACATTTATGTTTAGGCTACGTGGCACTTCATTAACAGAAAAGTATAAAAAATTATTATCTAGATTTACAAAATTATTTATTTTATTTTTTGATTACATAACTTTTCATCCATTAAGAAGATGTTTAAACCATTAAAGAAAACAAAGAAACAAAATACATATAAAGACGAGAAAATATGGACCAAATGACAATAAATCTAAAAGTAATTGTACTACTAAAAGCATTAAACAATATAAAAGAAAAAAAGAACATAAAAGAATATATACACAAATACATACAGAAATTGAATCTAAATAACTACAAAAGCATGAAGAAAAATAATCAGACCTCATCAAAAGAAAACATTTCATATAAGAAATAAAATTAATGCAAAGGGTGCATCACATAAAAAAGTATTCTTGCATTATCAAACCTCTACGTACACTGAGCAGAAAAAAAAAGGGGGGATAGTTCTACATCACCTATTCCATTGGATTGATTGACGAAATTCAAATTGCGTTTTTCATGTCTCGAAAGTGCACCTTCTAATATTTTGATTAATACTCTAATACCTTATTCTTCTAATATTTTTATTGATTAATATAATATTAATAATTTTGATACAAAATCGGACTTTTTCTGAAATGATATGGCAATTTTTTTCCATATTTTGATTCTACCACTCAAATTATGCCTAAATATTAAATTTTGTAAAATTTGGTGCAAAATTTATGGAGAAATTAAAAAAGTTATCTTGGCACATTTTTTTAATTTTGTGCCAAGACTAATTCACTTGGCAAACTTCTTAATTTACAGCAAACTACTTTTCTTTCTTTCTTTCTTTTTTCATTGTAAACAAGCAGAAAAAAAGTCATCATTTATTATTTCAAATAATTTTAACAAAGTGCCTAAACCACATTTGGCAGTATTATCACTTATAACAAATATGCCAAATCTGAAAACACGCCAGTATGTAAATTCACATATATTCTAAGAAATTAAATAAACTCTAAGTTTTTGCAAGTATATTTAGAAATACGTCTACTTTAAGGTGACGGTAAGAAATTTATACATTATAATTCAATTTTTTTTCAAAAAATCTATAAAAATTTTAAAATAAATCATAAAAATGGGTGAATTTTATTTGGAGTGAAATTACTTCAAATTCTGGAAGAAGGAATCAAGCAATTTTAATGAAAAAGGAGATATTAATGAATATATATCAAATTCAACTAAAATTGAGAAGTTAAAATTTTGAGAGCTAATTTTGTAAAAACTTCTCATGCGATTTTTACAGAATTTGGCAGTTTGGCATAATTTGAGCTGTGGAATCAAAATATGGAAAAAAAATTGCCATGTCATTTCAGAAAAAGTCTGATTTTGTGACAAAATACCTATATTACAACAATGCTGTATATAAATCTAATACATATTCTAAATCACCCTTTCGAGACATGAAAATCACAATTTGAATTTCATCAAACGACCTAGTAGAACAGGAGATATAGAACTGTAACATTTTTCTTTTTGCACAGTGTACCATCATAACCTATGGTTTGGTCATGATGGTACATAGATTATCCATTTCTTAAAATTATAAATTTTTATCCAACTGTAACACAAAACTAATGATGTATCATCACAACATATCTCTGCAAAAACACATGTAAAAATGCAAAAATATTTTTTGCTTTTTTCTTTCAAAAGTCTGATTTAAAAGAGGGAGAAAGCAAACAGAAACACAAATGCAGCCACTGCTGAATTTTTGCTTAGAAAAATTAACCACAAAATGTTAACAATTAAAAGAACAAACTTTAATGGATTTTGAACAGTAAAATGGAAAAAAAGAGAGAGAGAAACAATTCATTTTCATTTTAATTTTTCATTGTAACTTTTTTTTCATTGTAACCTCTTCTTTTTTTAAGTCCAAAGGGGCTTTGTCCCTGAAGGACTATTGTTTTCGTTTTGCGATTTTGCATCAGAAACATTAAAAGTCTGTATCACTTTTCAAACTGTTGCCACAAAATATTGCAGCCCTGTATTATATTTAAAGAAATTAAATAATGAAGAATGTGCATAAATGTATGTATGTTTCTCGCATTGTGATAAAACGACGGTACCTAAAGCCACCGAATTTTAAATGCCGTAATCCTGCTGCGAATATAGGCATCTGGAAGGCCAAATTTGAAATTTGTTTTATTAACGATTTCATATTTTGTAAAACTTTAACAAATTTTTGATTAACAAACTCAAGGATTTCAAAGCGGGCAATGGCAATGTTGTACAGAAAAAAAACATTTTTATCTGCAGCACGTGAGACTGTGTGTAGGAAATTCTAAAGATATGCTCAGTTTAAAATTATTTTGCGATATTGTTCTTTAACTGAATTTTATGGTTTAAATGCGAAGAACATGATATTCAATAAATAAAAGTAGCATGCAAAATGTCTAAAAAACGCCCCTTTGGACGTAATTTAAAATCTGAAACCTTTTTTTTTTTTTTTTTTTTGTAACCTCACAGTTAAAATTCCTGATTTAAAACTGCATTAAAAGGTATACCTTGACAGAGGAAGAAACCAGAAGTTTGTTATCAGTGAAGATATTTGTAACATAAAACAGCAACTGTTGGAAGACGGCACAGATCATGAACTACCACACCCTTCAAAATTATACAATCATTCAATAATAATAATAATTAGTAGAACACATTGCAATTGATCTCCTTTAATGTTTAAAATGCAATTAATCTCCTTCAGTTCAAGCACACTTATTCTGCTACCCTTGCCACTTTCTGAAACAGTTTTAAAAGTACTCTTTCATGAATACCTTCAGTTCCATTATCCTGGCTGCCTTAATATCCTGAAGTGATGGGCTTACCTTTCATGCTCATTTTAATTCTAGGAAAGAGCCATAAATGGCAGACTCAATGAATAAACTATTCAAAAACATACTGCAATACTTTCATTCGGCAAATACTAACAAATCAGAAAGGATATGAGAGCACAGAGCATTATGATGAATGAAACTATCCCATTTTTTCTTCTATACACATTTCTTAAATACTCTAGAAAAGCCCTTATAATAGTCATAATAATATTCTTAGACAAAACTCAGCTTTAACAGGTCTACCAAGTTCAAAAGACAATCCACGTCATTTGATGAAGAAACTTGGCTGGTGCACATTTTACGTACAAGCAGCTGCTTCTATGTCATTTTCATTTGAATTGTGACCAACTATAACATTTCATGTTTCCTTACCAATTCTTTGGCAATACAATATAGAATTTCATACAATGTAGTATTTCTGAACCATAATTTATGGAAGTTTAAAACACATTTTCTGTCAGCCAAAATTTTTAACTGACAGGCTAAAAACATCCTAAAAACCTGTTACATATTTTTGTTAAGCATAATGGGCTATTTCCACCTATTGATCATCCTTATTTTTCTATTAGACAGCACTCAGCAGCAGCATTCAGCAATTTTTCTTTTTCTTTTCTTTTCTCTCTCTCTCTCTCTCTCTTTTTTTTTTTTGGCTGGCTTGATCACTTGTGTATAAAATGTAATTTGAAAACTACTATGACAATCTCAATTTCAAGAAGGCCGAACTTAGAATCAGATACAGTTTAGTTTACAAATTAACAGTCTGTCTGCATAACAATTGTCTGACTAATAAATAACCTTTCATTACCAATTAAAGAGTTTAAAGCTATTAGGGATTTGGAGCAGGAAATGAAAAATCACCTATGCCCTCAGTGACTATCAAACCATGAACCCATGTTTTGTTAGTAAGAAAAGTTGTTATATTGTAACAGCATGCAGTGGGAAAGGTGAAAATTTCTTATATCCCCTTCCCTCTAAAAGGGTGACTGGGAAGAAAGAAATGAGACTCAGTGAGCTAAACTTAGATGATGAAAAATTATCGTCCTCTACATTTTTAGTAAGGTGCCACTAAAGCCATTGGATTTACACAGAAGACATGAAAGAACACTGAGTGATCTGATGAGAGTATTCCCCAGTCGAGCCAGATCGGGAAATAGTGCCATGCATACCAACAGCCTGGCTCATTGCTTGTTACTCGAGTCAAAGTTTGTATTTAGAGACAAATTTTTAGCTCATACCTTCCTCGTATCTCTAATTTTTCATATATAGAGGTACTCATATCTAGAGGTTCCACTGTACACTTCAAGAAATGATACCAATTTCACTTCAAGAAAATACAGTGAGAAAAATAAAACTTTTTTTTATAGAATGAACTAAATATTACACATATAACAAATTTTTCTGATAACTGTCACTGCTGCTATAAAAGAAATTTATTTGCTCCTAATAACAAAATTCCATTTTTAAATATCTAAATAATTTATTTTTAACAAGACCAATATACAAAATATAATTTCTGGGTATTAAAATTACAGCTGTCACTAGCTTCTATAAATATGATTTTAATGTTATGACTGCCATATGATGCTAAAACTTAAATACACTAACATTAATATTTACAGAAGACTGTTACGTATGTATTTAATATTCTTAGATAAATATAAAAGCATTATCTATCAAGCTCACTTTAAATAATTTGTATAAGTAAGCACAAAATAATTTGTATAAGTAATAAAAATACAAGTTGTACAGCTTTCTTTTCAACTTTTTCAGCATACTTCTTACTATGGAAAATATTTTAACATACAACCTAAGACTTGATTTTTTTAAATTCTGGAATTTGTAGGACTGCTCTGCACTGCATGTATCTCCTTCATTTTTATCATTCAAAAATCCTTAAACAATCAGAAAAAGCACACAGATATTTTATTAGAACAGATCACAGAAAATTAGGATTAGAGCTTCACATGATTCAATTTGGATCATGATTACCTTCATTCTGGTATTATGGTTAGGTTATTTAAATATGGCAGAACATACAAGGGCTATCTGCCTAAGGAAAAGGATTTTCTAAGGAAACTGTCTTGCATACACATTACACATGAGGATAACTAACCACTGAGCCAGCCTATTTGCCTGGCATCAAACCCCAGTCAAACTCCCAGTATTCAGTGATCTTAACCAACCAGCAACTGGTGAGGCCATTTTGATATTATAAATTTCCATTTTAATTAACTTAAATATTTTGTTGAGTATGAGATCTTAAATACTATGGTACTTTATTGTAGTGGTACTAAATTTTAAATACTAAGTCATATTTATGTTTATGTAGAAAAATGTATGATAACAAAAATATATAAACATATAAAACTATAACATTGTTGCTATTGTATGAATTCACGTTATAAAAGGAAAGGAACCTTTCACTTTGAAATTAAGGTGCAAATTAATAAAAAATAAAAACATTTAGAATTCTGCCCCATGCATTTTTCTCCCATATGATTAAAATCATTATAAACTATTTTGTTCTTTATATCTCCCCAAATACTACTTTTTCTATGTTATAATAATAACAATATATATGTACTGATGGACGTGTATACACAAATCAAATTCAAATAAAGAATTCATGAAAGTCTGAAATTTAATACATCAAGAGGGAAATAACATATAAATTATTATAAAAAGAATGCAATAAATATCTCGATTTCATAGAAAAGTGAAGATTCATAAGAATTAATTCTAATGAAAATCCTACTAAAATGTAAAAATATGAATGGCATAGTAAATGGTAACAAACTTTGGTGCTTTCCTATTAATGGGGAGGCAGATGCCAAATGTGCCTGCCAGAGAGCTAAATGAAGTAACCTGTTTGTGTCACATCCAGTAACAGCTATGCAATGATGTCATTACAAACAAATCAGAAGAATGAACATCAATCCAGTAATTTTCCATCCTAGATTTTCAATTGTTTTCATGTTCAAGTGCAGATAGTAACTGTTTGCTAAATTTGTGCCTGATGATGAATTTATGCAAAAAACAACATGTGCACTTTATGTGTCGTTACACTGGCTACCATACAGTTAGATTTTGTTTCAAAACTTAAGCTTGGTGCTATGTGGTGGCCCATTAACAGAAAAGAACCCAAACTTTAAATTATACAGAATAACTCGCAAAAACTATTCACAGATGTTGATATTTTTAACAAAAATCATAAATATTTATTGAAAGTATTGTAGAATAGCTAAAATCCTGTCCCCTTTAATTGTATATTGTTGGGAGGCTCAAGGTAAACTGAACCAAATGGGGAGGCGGACTTCTTTTGCTTTGGGTTCGGTTTATCTTGGACCACTCAATATTTACTGAAACATTTAACAAAATTAATAATTAATTCTGAAAGATTAAAAAATCTATGTACTTTGTTGCTTTTCTTTGCATTTCAGGAGAAAATCCCAAGCCTGCCAATATAACTGAAGCTCGAGCGGGTGCCTTGTCAGCTTCTATTTGTTGAAGTTCTATGTAAATTTCTTGCAAACGGCCATTAAGTTGGCTGTCATCAGGAGCAACTGGGCTGAAAGTACATAGAAAAATTAAAAACTTGCTTTCGTTCAGTGAAGAATGCTAAACATAAAATCATAAGAAAGTAAATATATATATTCAAAAGATAAAAATAAACTTGTTTCTATACAATATTAGAAAAAAAAGAGAGAGAGAGGGAGAAAAACAGAGCATAAGAACTTTGTAAAATATTTGATGAATAAATAAGTAGCTTAATATAAAGTTAAAATTAATTTTAATTTAGTCATACTTTACATGTACTATTACATCTGCTTTTTTTCCTCATTATAGACTGTTAACTTCGTAAACTATAAATTAAGTTTCCGAATACTACTCTTGCTTTATTGAGCAAATACTATGTCTATGACCAAACAAGATTACTATTAACAAGATTTTGTAGGTCCATGTCAAAAAAATGTACTACTTAAGAGGATAACCATTCTTAAGCTATTATCTTTCACTTCTTTGATGGTTTGGAAATATACATCAAAACCACTTTTCAGATGCAGAATGTAACAGTAATGTCAGAAGATTGCTAGTTATCCAAACATAACCAACTAAGTTTGATAGAGGAGGCATCATTACATCCTTTAGTCCCCTCTTCACTTTTAAAATTTTCCAGTTCCTATAACTGAGTTTTAATGCTGAACGATGTAATAGCATTCAGGATAATTCTTCATCTCCAGACAATAGTACGAGGCGTATTCGGAAACTAAGTACCGTTTTGAAAAAAAAAGAAAAAGTAGTAAAACAATTTTTTCGAATCCAATTTTATTTTTACATGAAAATACATGTCTTAAACTATTTTTCAACATAGTTTCCGCCAATGATCAAACACTTGTCATAGCGGGTGACCAGTTTTTGTATACCATCGTCAAAGAAACTTCCCGCCAGTTTCGATAACCACGACTCCACAGCATTTTTCGTGTCATCGTCAGATCCAAAGCGCTTGCCACCAAGCTCGCGCTTCATGTGCAGGAACAAGTGATAGTCGGACAGCGCCAAGTCCGGGCTGTATGGCGGGGGATCGAACTGCTCCCAATGAAACTGTCGAATTAACGATTGAGTGACACCAGCAGTATGGGGCCGAGCATTGTCATGGAGCAACACAATTCCTTTACTGAGCATTCCTCTTTGTTTGTTTTGAATGGCATGCCTTAGTTCTGTTAAAGTCTCACAATATCGTGCGGCATTAATGGTTTCACCTCTGGCAAGAAATTCAGTAAGCAAAATGCCTTTCCTATCCCAGAAGACAGTGCACATGATTTTTTGTGATGACATTGTCACTTTGAACTTTTGTTTTTTCGGAGAATGAGTGTGTCTCCACTCCATCGATTGTTGTTTCGATTCTGGTGTGAAATGACACACCAAAGTTTCAACACCTGTCACAATTTGGTTTAAAAAGTTTTCTCCCTTTTTCTCAGGGCACTACCAAGTCGCTTTGTTTTGTGAACATCAGTGAGCATTTTTGGAACCCATTGGGAAAAGAGTTTGCGATAATTCAAGCGGTCAGACACAATTTCGAACAAAACAGTACGTGAAATTTGTGGAAATGCCTCTGAAAGAGTTGCCATTGTGAAGCGTCTGTTCTCATGAATTGCTTCATCAACTTTCCTTACCAAATCATCGGTGACAACAGAAGGCCGACCACTCCGAGCCTCGGTGTGGACATTTGTTCGACCTGCATTAAACATTCTTACCCACTTTCTCACCATTCCATCACTTATCGCGTATTCACCATAAACTTCTGTCACTTGACGATAAATTTCGGCCGGTTTAACATTCCTCGCGTTCAAAAATTTAATCACGGCACGAATCTCACAGTCAGAGGGAGAACTAATTGTCTTAAACATTTTGAATGTGCACAGCAAACTGAAAACACAACATAGAGCAACCAAAATGGCGACAATTGAAACTCAGTGAACAAGAAAGACTAGTGCGCATGCGCGGGATGCCTACCACAGCGCTGCGACGGCGCTAGAATGAAGCAGTATGCTACTTAAAAGTATATTTAATGGCTTAAGATACTTAAAATACTGAAATCCAGAAAATTACAATCTAAGTTTAAATAATGTTCCTTAAGTCTTAATGAAGTGATTAAATAAAAATTAAATGAGATGAAGAAATAATACGGATAATGTATCTTACTTGTACAGTTTAAGATACAGATAATGTATGTGCCCATGTAATTTATGATATTGACTCTTAAAATATTACAATAATTATGAAAAAAAAACTATAAAACATGCATGTTTTGTAGCAAAAAACATATGCAAACTTTTTGAAGATATTGTCAAAGTTAACATTAAAAAAAGTTAACATTTTCCTGGTTAACATAATGATTTCAGAGCTATACTAGAAGTCAGTTACCTAGTTTTATCATTTTCAAAAACCAAGCAGCAAACTTTAACAAAGACGATAGACTTTATATCATTCACTATCTAGTATGAACAGTTTAATGCCAGAAGAATGCTGGTTACTCAAACATAACCAACAAAATTTGATGAAGGAGGCATCATTACATCCTTTGGTCCCTCTTCACTTTTAAAATTTTCCAGTTCCTATGACTGAGTTTTAATGTTGAAGGATGTAATAGTATTCTAGATAATTCTTCATCTCCATACAATAGTAAAAGTATATTTAATGGCTTAAAATACTGAAATCCAGAAAATTACATCCAAGTTTAAATAATGTTCCTTATGTCTTAGTGAAGCGATTAAATAAGAATTAAATGACACGAAGAAATATTGTTAAATTCAGGGTTGTCACTCAAACAGGAGAATGAAATTCCCTGACTTTTCCAGGTTTTCCAGGTGTGTTTTAAGAAAATTCCAGTCTATTCGCATAATGCACTTTGGCTGTGCTAAGAGGTAAATTAATTATGGTACCACTTGAAAACACAAAAATTTGCCAATTACATAAGACATATATATATAAAATCCCCAAAGCATTACTATTATAACTATAATAGGAGTTATTTTCTCCACTGAAGGTAGAGATTAAAATCTGCCCAATCTGGATTTAAAAAAGTTTTTTTTTTTTTGCAGACATTTTGCAGCTAAACGAAAGAAAGAAATCTATTTAATGATATTTTTAAATAAATTTAGGTATTTTATATTTATTTATTTAGCTTGAATACATAAGCAAAAAATATGTGCATTTAATTTCGGAATGTTATGTCATCATACTGCTAGAATTAGTTTCAGGACTATGCCAGAGAAAATTTCCTGAAATTTGAAAGTATTATTTACTACTAATAAATAAATTTAAGGGGAAGAAGCAACATTAAATGATATGATTAACATTAAAATAATTAAAAAACTGAATAATCAACGATATTTTGGTGAATATAGTTATATTAAATGGTTAACCTAGATGACTGATTACTATTTTTTTATTTTACTGCAAAATGACAAATAAGGCATGTCTTAAAAAGAAAAAAAAGTATTTAAAAGATTTTGTGGTAAAATCCTACTATACGCTACGGTTTTGGCATGATTTTAAAAATTGCCTCCAACACCAAAATGGCCCGTTTGCTGCTCATCAAAATGTCGCCAAATCCCGTGTGTACCGTACACCGAGGCTATTCTAACCTCCATGGTACCGCTATACTAGGATTAAACCGATATTGTTTGATACAAGAATACGTATTTTCTTTAGTTCAACATGCACTTGCACATGCACATGCGCGTATTTCGATTCTTGAGGTAACTGGGAACCAAAGTTGCTGGAAATTTGCTTTGCCTTTCTAAAAGCCAATCTGTTTGGAGCTGTAAGAATTGGCTCTATGCCAGCTGCCTGAGTGACGCTAACGAGCGCCAAGAAAGTGATCGGCTTCCAACGTTGGCACAAAACTCGCTTTTTGGGGGTATCGCTGTATGAAATTCCCTGACTTTTCCAGATTTAGACTAAAATATTCCTAACTTTCTTAATTCCCTAACGTTTTTGGTCAATTTTCGAATTTCCTGACTTTTTCCGGTTTTCCAGGTAGCGTACATTCTGCATAGTAATTGTTAATAAGAAATTAATGCTGTCAAGTTAAGGATAAATTCTGAATTTAAATATATTGCAGATATACAACAGCAACAACTCTTTCATCACCAATTTTAACAAGGGGGGTCGGGGGAATAAGAACATATGTATGATCTTGATTTATCAAAAAGAACTTCAGGGCAAAAAAATAAATAAACTAATGAAATGGGATTTGTGACTAAATTCCAGAAACACTAAATTTATACATGCACACACAAATATACGAGTTGTATACATGTAGATGGGATAATTTTGATGGTATGAAAGAACACAATTAATTTAGCGGTCAAAAATAAAACGACGAAGGCATTACTATGTATAATGATGCAGTGCAATCAACTCTATCTATCATGAAAATTAAATATCCATTGTTATTTCCGAACAAGAACAATTCTTAAAAGACACATTTTTCTTTTTTTGGTACAATCCCAAGCAGCATGTCTCCAAAAATATACGTAAAAACTTGGAGAAAAAAGGGTGTTGTATTTTTTGCATGTTATTTTTATGAAAGTTTTATAAATAAAAAAAGCTGAAGATATTATCGATGCTTTATCACATTTTATGAACCTTATTCTTACGAAAATTATACGAAACGAAATATACTAATAAAAACTGTCGGCAACGTAGTACTTTTCATTCGTTACTTTTACAAATATTACACGAATTCTAAAAATCTTTAAAAAAAAAAAACTATGATTCACAGTATCTGTCGTTTCATTTTTTTTACATTCCCTTTAAAAAAAAAAAAAAAAAAAATAAGTGTGTGCAAAAATACTCTACGAAATTGGAAGCTGAATACTGCTATTTTACATAAATTTACTTTGTTATTATAAAAATAACTTAATGCTAAAATTTTTTAATTTCGTTGAATATACGGGAAAAATTATACTGTGATTTTAATAATTTTTATATGAGAAAAGAATGTAAATAAATAATTATTTTATAATTTATATTTTTCCTGAAACAATTAAGGAAATTCTTAATTTGGAGATGATGCTTGCTATGTTTCAATGTACAATGTTCTGGTTAAATGAACTCAAAAGTTACTTTGTTAATTTTACGCTAACTTCTCAAAATTACCCGCTTTTATGATTATACACTGAGCATTTGCATAGACAAACTATTTTCGTTGAAAAATTGAGTTATTACTGAGGTGCTGTGAATATAAATTTATGCACTAAGAAAATAAATTTATATGCTAATTTAAAGGCTTTTGTAATATGTTTAATTATGAAGGGGGGAAAAAAGGGCATTGTAAATCTTGTTCACTGATTAACGGGAAGGCAGAAAACAACTATTCTACTTCTAGCAGACCTACTGACAATTAAATTAGTAATTTGTTTCAATTAAGTGAGTAATTTGTTAATAATTTTCCTTCAGATTTTTGTGTCTTACACATTTATATGTAAGATATCAAAATATCAAGAAATATTTGTTGTCAAATCAAAACTTAATTGAACAAATTGACAACAGACTTTTTTAAATTACTAATTTTCATTTAAAGCACAACCCCTTCAAGCATTATCCATGCCTGTCCACACTGCTAGAAACTTTTGCCCAATCACTATCCAAAATTAAAAGAAGGAATTTTCAACTTACAAACAGTACTGCAACTAACTGCGCCTCCTCTTTTGCTGCCTATGCTTGCTAGATAAATGATGTCTCTTGCTTGGCTGCTTCTATTCATTGTTAGAAATGTAATGCACCATAATCAAAATTGTGGGATGCAGACTGTCCCCATTTTGATGTGTCATGCCATAGAGTAATCAATAAGTAATAACAATATATTTGGATTATCAAGTAATTTTGTAATTCTTTAACAGTTCCTGTTAAAAATATGTTTGGATTTTGTAATTCTTTGAAAGTTCCCAGCATCTTCTAATAAGTAATCAATTTTTCAGTATCCATTTTCAATTCATTTGAGTCTGCAAAATAATTGGTGTCTTACGTGGTCAAGCACTCATCTAATACATTGGCGGGGGAGAAAAAAAATCCCAACACCAAGAAAAAATTAATGTAGACTAATGAAATTTCAGCAATACATTTGTCTAGTAACATATTTAACTTAAATTTTCAAGATCACAGGTTAATGTAAGTGCGAGAAGTGCCATTTCAAAGGTGAAATGTTGGTACATTAATGACTAGTTAAACTGGGAGAATTTTGAATGAAGCACAGAAACATGCATGAATTGTGTCATACAAGTGCCGAATATCAATCTGTGGGACAGAGTTCCAAGCCTGTTGCAGTTGATCGGTCAATATATGGACAATAGTATTGGTTGTGGCTGATGCTGGAGTTGTCATTTGATGATGTCCACTATGCGTGCAATTGGAGAAAGATCTGGTGATCTACCAAACCTGAGCAACATGTCAATACTTTGTAGAGCATGTTGGGTTACAACAGTAATATGAGCATGAGCATTACCCTGTTAGAAAACACACCCTTGAATATTGGTTCATGAATGGACACGTTCATGAATGGCGTTCGGAACAAGTTGAATCACCAGACTGACATACAAATTTGCAGTCAAGTTGTGTGGGATTTCCATGAGAGTGGTTCCTGCTGTTGTATGAAATTGCTCTCCAGACCATAACTCCAGGTGTAGGTCCAGTGTGTCTAGGCCACAGATAGGTTGGTTGCAGGTGCTCACTTGTCCTCCTTCTAACCAATGCATGCCCATCAATGGCACCAAGACAGAACTAGCTTTTATAGGAAAACACAACGGATCTCCACTCCATCATCCAATGAGTTCTAGCTTGACACCAGTGAAGTCACAAACGGCAGTGATTTGGAGCCAGTGAAGTGCAATCTGCAGGGTATCTGGCTCAAAGCAGTCCTTCAATAACAGATCTGCAAAAATTCATTGTGTCCCCGTGTGCCATCTGCAGCTCAAATTTCTACTATAGGTGCAGTACAATGTGTCACTGCCATAAGCTAAACACGGCGGTCTTCCCTCGTGGCAAACAATCACACACAGTGCATACATTCCTGAAGTGCCTTTCTGCAATATCGTGAAAAGACAATCCACTTCCTCATAGACCTATTACACAACATCATTCAAACTCAGCTGTTGGCAATAGCTTCTTCATCTTCTTAAAAGTATTCTTGACTATCAACTCACTGTGTCAAATCTCAATGATAAATAATACTCACAAACTTTACAGCACATATTTAAAGCAAACCAGATTTGCATATTCCTAGTGGCACCACAAGCATCACGTTTATGCACCTAAGCATGAAATTTGAATAGATGTCATCTTTCAGATGTATAAAAACATCTGCCAAATTTCATTTTTCTAGCACAACTGTTTTTGAGTTATGCAAGATACATACATACAGACATCACAAAAAAATCCCTTTTACAATCCATTTGGGAAAAAAGTCTTTTATCCTGTCCATACATGCAGACCTCAAGCAAGAAAAAGTTCCAAATAGATTCGGGAATGTTGAAAATGGATATTTCTGCTGAAATATGATGCCTGAAATTTTTCGGGATTACAATACCTCTTTTACTTCGTACAAGAAAGTAATAAAGGTGCTCTGACAGAATTTCTTGTTTTAAAACAATGAAAAATTACTATTAAAATATGAAAATTAATTCATTAATCTAAGATCATACCCATTACTATTCATTAGCTGGAGAAGCTTCTTTTCTTCCAATATTAAATTCTGTCTTTTTTCATCACATTCTAAAACACTATCCAAAGCAGTAGTGTCGTCTCCTACAACTTCTTGCTCCACGTGCAGCACAGATATGTGAGAAGAAATTTTCAGCTGACCACTATAGAAATAAAAAATAAATATAAAGCTTTTCATATACCAAAATTACATAATAAATATGTATTTAAATATGTCAGATATTTCTCTCTGGATATTCTATAAAGAAAAGGAAATATTTTGATGCTTTTCGGTTAAGTCATAACTTTGCCAAATGGAGATTGTTTATTTCACCTCATTCAATGATGTCATGAAGAATAAAAGGGGAAAATAACAATTAATTTTGCCCTTGATATTTTCAGTTGCTTTTTTATTGAGCTGCTGAGAGAGATATGGATTACACAGTTTGATAATTGTCAAATGATACGTCACAAGCAAATTCTTTCAAAATGAAGATATCATCCATGGTGAAAGACTTAATTTGGCTAAGAAAATTACAAGATGAAAGTGCACTTTACTATTACTGAAGCATGAAAATGGAGCTGCAATGAAAGACAATGTCATAAACAGAAAGGTTTACAGAGCATATTTTATTTTCCAAGATTGTGCATTCCTTTTTTGATAGATATTCACAAAAGTGTATGTTGGTAGAATTTCATCATTTGCAACTAGGAATGATTCACTACACAAATACTGATAAGAATAATTATATGCATTCTTATTTATTAATTTTTTTTGTCTTTTTTTTTTGTGTGTTTGTGTGTGTGTGTGTGTTTATGTGGGATTTAATAAACAGCCATTCTTTTTGTGAAGCTGGTTATGAAGAACTCTGAGAACATGAAAAACAAAAACTTGTTTTAATCAGAGACCTTGTAAGAAATGCTGTT
Organism: Stegodyphus mimosarum; assembly: GCA_000611955.2. Taxonomy (NCBI): domain Eukaryota; kingdom Metazoa; phylum Arthropoda; class Arachnida; order Araneae; family Eresidae; genus Stegodyphus; species Stegodyphus mimosarum. The sequence goes on along the minus strand of KK112263.1, from coordinate 348,908 downwards.
TGCTATTTATGATTATAGTTCAAATAAATAATCACTAACTGCAATGCATGCATCACAATGAGGACAAATTTTGTTTATAAGATGCATATTGACCCTTCTGTTGACCTTGTCAGAAAGTGCAGATATATGTGAAATGCCAAGCATCTTCCAATCATCAATACCAATTATTTTGTAGCTATCGTGATGCATACATTTCAGCTGGCACTTATTTATTTGAACAATTCTTGTAACTATCAAACCTTATTTCCTGTAAATATCTCTGATTAAAATGACTTTGTTCTTCATGCTCTTCATAATTATTATGTTTCTGCATTCTAATTCCACCACATATCATCTTATGACAATTGCTACTTTTATAATGTTCTATTCACCCCTTAAATCTGTGACCATCATTCTGTTACACCCTATATAGTTCAGATAGCATTCCTATCTCTATTAGATTTCATGCCATTATTTGTATTCGGCATCAAGAAGCACCCTCTGTTGATCAAAATGCACCAAAATATTTTTCCCCCGTCACTCTTCTCTCACTGGATGAAAACAAAAATTAACATATAATTAATTTTTCATATTAAATAATTCACAGAATATCTGTGCTTTAACCTCCTGAGTAGTAAGACTGCCTATACATATGATCACAAGATTTTTTGCTACTTGGTATACATTAGCTTATAATCTATTTTATTTTCTTACTTTCTTTAATAATGCTGATTACTTTCTTTAATAATACTGATATTGTTTTAATATACAGAAGTTTATGAAAACAGAGCTAACATAAGTTGTTTCAACAGAGTTTTTAATTAACAGATAGGAAAAGCCATGTAACTTAGAGAATTAAATTTAACATTAAGATGTACTTTAATGAATAATTAATTCATTTTTTTAATTTGGCTTTCAGAAATTTGAAGTGTGTTTTTGTCAAGCAAAATACATGCAAATATTACCTGTGTTTATTTTCAGTCCAAAAGGGCACTTTGCATTGAAGGACTATTAATGTTTTGGCATTTTGCACTGAAAACTAAAATGGAGAATCACTTTTCAAATTGTTGCCACCAAATATTAGAGCTCTGTATTATATTTAAAGAAATTAAATAATGAAGAAGCTGCAGGAATGTATGTATGTTTCTCGCATTTTGATAAAACGATGGTCCCTAGAGCCAACAAAATTTGAATAACGTAATCTTCCATAGAATATGGGCACGTGGAAACCCTAATTTGGAATTTGAAATTCATTGTATTATGATTTCATATTTTGTAACACTTCAATGAATTTTTGATTAACAAACTAAATGATTTCAAAGCAAGCAATGGCATCACTGTACCGGGGGGGGGACCATTTTTATCTGTAGCATACGAGACTCTGTATGAGGAATTCTAAAGATATACTCATTTTAAAATTATTTTGAAATATTGCTGTTGAACTGAATTTTATGGTTTGAGTATGTAGAACATGATATTTAATAAAAAAAGGTGACACACAAAACGTTATAAAAATGTCCCTTTGGACATAATTTAAAATCTCAAACCTTTCAGATTTTATTTTCCATCATCTCCAGTTTAATTTAAGTCTTGCATTTTCAAGTTAAATTTCAGAAATGTCTTAGGTAGTTCAAAGTCTGAAGTATTTATTATCGGTGCCTGAAATAATAAGTTTATTGCGGGGTGAACTATAAGATTATATGTTTGAGAATTTTATGGCACTCTGGGAAATTTTGCAAACAGCAAATTTTTTGGCAATTTAAGCAAGCTTTAAGTTTCTAATTTTAATCTTTATAAACTCTGAGTTTGATTATTTCAAATTATGTTCATATATTCCTTGAAAATTAAATATGCATGAATGTTTAATGCTAATCTATGCACTCTTTCTAGTTAATTCTATAATGAAAACCAAAATATATGTTTGATTTTGTAAAATATTCAAGAAAGATACTCTTAAGTATATTTACCAATAGCAATAAAGACAGCATCGACTTCATCAATAAACAAATCAGAAATTAAATTATTAGTATTTTATTTCATTTTTCACGCACATCATAGTTCTTTTAAATAGCTAATAAAAAATAAGCAGAACAACTTTTCTAATAACAAATTTATGAAGGGGAATAAGGAATTCAAAATGCACACTAGGAAAAAATTGAACGCATCAGTTTTATTCAAAAACATGCAAGGCTGATCACCATTTTCATTAAAATAAAATTACATTTTACCTGCATGCATCTATTTGACCAAATTTTGCTTGTAGATATTTTCAATCAAAATTATTTTAATTTTGCTATAATTTTATATAACTATAGCATAATTAATTCTTATTTTTAATTTTATATAACTATAGCATTTAGCAATATAAATTATACAGTCAAGAATTTTCTTATCTTTCTGTTGCTTTTTTCAGTCTCAAAGCACATCTTGAATGAGACCAAATCTTATGTTTGGAGAGGAATCAAAGAAATATTTTAATTAAAAGCCTTTACTACATGAACATACATATATTAAATTCACTTTACACAGTTTTGAACATATATTAGTATGACCATGGTACGAGGATACAAAACATGTATACATTATTTGATTGTGATTATGTCCGTTCAGCTAACCTTCCACACTTAGTTGGAATGATATTTACAGAAATGTCATCTTTCCTAGTTTATAAAATTTACGATGACATTGATAGAGGTGATAAAAATGCTGCTGGAGTTGGCTAATATCATATACTCTTTAACAAGCCATTTTTACTTAACCATACTAATAGTCTTAGAATAATGAATGCATGCACTGTAATGGCTGCAACTGCTCTTCAAAACTATACAGTATACATTTTTCATTTATTATTACATAATTTTTCATATTAATTTAACTTAGTCAACTTATTATTTTGACTTAACCCAATTTGTTTTACCCAACCTATGTCTTTATTATAACTTTTGTTTACTTCTGTCAAAACACAAATTAAAATTCTAATTAAGCTTTAAGCCGTTAAATTTTTCGGAGACTATATGCTAGCTTTTTGTTTCAGTTGGAATTTAATATGCTGGCATAAGTTTTTGCTAGCTACAATTTCTTCACAAATGCTTAGTTAGGGGCTGCTAAGTTTCGGCTAAGTTAGAGGTGGCACCAGTAAGTTAGAGTTAATATTTTAATTTTATATTCTGCATTGGTGGAATGTATTTTGTTTATCCACATGCTGATGGAACTGATTTCTGTTAAACGTATACTTTGTCTAACCATTAGGTTGACTTGTTGAAAAATTTTTATTTTTAAACTTTTACTTTAGTTGTGACACTTTTAGTTAGTAGATAATGCTGATGGACAAAACACTGTCCAGCAGTCTTGTGGTGATGTTTTTGAAAAGATGGAATGAAACATCATCTAGCAGTCTTCTGCTACATGATGTTAAGGTTCAGAGGTTAACTGCATTAACTTATTCAACTGACATTTTAAAGTTATTTAATGTAACAGTATAGTGGTACCTAACTAAAAAAATGTGGTCGACAGTAATGCATCACCATGGTAAGTTTGTCAATGGATCTCATTCGCTTCTTTTCAGTTGTTCTTTATGCACGTGAAAATATGAAGAATTTCCACCTCTCTGTAGCATCTTTTGTGATATAATGGCTACCAATTAAAATATCCAAAGTCTGAATCCCAGTGAATGAATAACTAATTTTTCACATATCCTATACTAAACGGACTAATAAAACTCTACAACTCTACGCAAGTTGTTTACATATTTACTACAAAGACAGGCATAAAAAGTGCACAATTATGTTACTGATACTAGATTAGGAAAAGTGAAATTACTTTATATCTCAATCTCAGGGATTGTGTTAAAATCTTCAATTTCACAAGCTAATATGTAAACTGATCATCACTAGCATTATAAAACAAATACATAAGTATTAATTATGGAATGATTTATTAAAAAATTAATATAAACATTTTACATTTTTTAAAAGAAAGAAAATAATCAAATTGACAGATTTAAAAAATTCTTCACTATCTTAGAATGGTGCTCTGTTAATCAATTTATTGATTTTGCATGCTTTGTTTTCTATTCTCAAATACACACACACACACATATATATCCCACACAAGTTTGATGAAAATTGATAGAGAAATTAACAAAACAAACCTTGAAATCATTCGCAGTAAAGTACTTTTGCCAATTCCATTCCTGCCAACCATACCATATCTCCTCCCATAGACAAGTGTCAGATCAGCTCCTGTTAGTAGTGTCCTGAATTAAATATAAATGTACATAAAATTATTCACTGAAAAAATAACAGATGCAAAAATGTTATTGAGAATACAAATAAGTCTCCGTCATTTAAAAAAAATGGTGGCATCAGTAAGTTATGGTTAATATTGTCTCATGTAAAATGTCATATCATACGGTTGGGCATCAGCTAGCAACATAACCTTTAAATATTAGCGATTTTGTATCGGCATCATATACAGTGTCTCACAAAAATCATCGGTCACTATAATTTTTTAATTTTTTTTCAAGTAAAAGGAGAAGAGCTTTGAAATATATTAATAAAGAATATTTTCCCTTTGAATACATATTTTATTAGCTCTCTCTTTGTACTAAATAAATTTGAAAAAATTAAATAGTAAATTTAAAAAAATAACATTTTAGGCTGAAATGGCTTAAAAAGATAGCACAAAATTAATTGGACATTTTCATAATTTCTTTCATAATTTAAAATTGTCTGCAATAAATAAGAAACAAAATTATATGGAATTAGTTTGGATAAAGAAGCTAGGCAAAAAGCTAAAAATTGTTTGCTTTTATTAGTTAAATTTTTTTTTTTTAGAAAATATTCATTACTTTAATGCTTTCTTGCAATGGCTCGGTCACAAAAGGAAATATTGTTAGAAAGCCGATAATTTCTGGTTTGCATCAAAAGAAAGAGAAACCTATTAAAAAAATTGCTTACTTACTTAATTTAAGTAATTGTACAATTTTTTATATTATTAAGCATTATAAGAAAGAGAAACATATTCAAAACAAAAGAAGACCTGGAAGACCATCTAAGTTATCTGATGGAATGCAATGCTTTATTCTAAGAAATACTAAAAAGAATCCAAGACTAAGTGCTCCTAAACTGGTTGTGGAACTTCGTGAATTATTTGGAATATATGTAAATCCAGAAACTGTAAGAAGAGTAATGTGATCTGCAGGATATCATGGGGGAGATGCAGGAAGAAAATTTTATGTCAGTTAAAAAAAAACACAAACTTTGACTCGCTTTCGCAAAATCGATGAAACAAGACACACGACTACTGGGGAAAAAAAAAAAAAAAACTGTTAATTTGCTGATGTTAAATTTGCTTTTGGCTCAGATAGAAGAGTGCTGGTTTGGAGAAAACCAACATTTTTTGGAAACATTAGTAGCAGCTGTTAAACACGGCAGAGGAGAAGTTAATGATATGGGGATCTATGGCACATTCCAGTCTTGGTAATACAGTACAAAGTTCGAGATCCACACGTCCAATATCTGGAATAATCTAAAATCCAGATCTCAATGCCACCAACAACTTTCTTTTTTGTCTGCATGCTTTACACAAACACATTTGAGTCCCCTCCCCCGTGCATAATGAAACATGACTTGACTCGTAATTTCATAAAATGCCTTGTTATTGAAGAAACAATCATTTTAGCATAAATTTGTATGATTGAAAATTTGGCTCCAATCTGTATCTGCTTGGTATACATCTCAAACTGAAACATTCTACATAGATCCATTGTTGATTTTACACCTACTAATATTTTATAACTCTGATGCCAACCTGGCGAATCATTATTTATTATATTTTGCTTTCATTCATCGCATGTTTATCAACACACAACTACTTAAGTAATGGCTCATGTAGCAATGCCTAAACAATTTTTTTTTTATGTTAGTAATTGGATAATAAAGAGTATGGTAACCTTTTACGTTGCCATTATGCTTGGCGATGATTACAGATTTAAGTTAAATGCGCAAGAAATGTTGACAAAGAAAAATTAAGCAAAAATTACTTTTCATGTGCTAAAAATGGATTTTCTTAACGACACTCATAGGCCAAAAGATTACATTTAGTGCTATTTGAATTAAGGATAACTGATTTGTTATTCACATAAACCCAGAACCAGTGCCAGAGCTAGTATTGCCCCACACTAGGCGGCAAAGTTGAGGGAAGACAAAGGGAGGCACTTGGTAGCAGAATTTAGGACCCACAGGAGATTGTATCAGGAGGTGAGATATCTAGCACCTGCTCTCAAAAAGCCTCAAGTATATGTGGGAATTTATTTATTCAGGACTCAGATAAGCCTTAAGCATGTGCAAGATACAGACATAAATATAATAAATAAGTAAACTAATGCAATTCAAGCTTAATTGTCTCAGAGTGTGCTAGAAGCAAGATAAAATTTAGTGGAGCAACTTGTCTTTAGTTGCCAATCTCATGATACATAACCAAATAAGTATAGTGAACAATAGCTAAATTTTATGATCATAGCCAAGAATTTTAAAGGTTTTTGGATATCACAAACGAAAGGTGAAATTTTGGAATTAAAAGATTTTGTAATGAAATGTGGAGAAATGGTAATAAATGAAGATGATATAAAAGAAGTTTTTCATTGTGATGACAATGCTCATCAATCATCAATCAATTAATGGATGGCAAAATCTATAGTATGGATCTAGATCCAGAAAATACCACTACCAATAGTGAAGAAAGTGACAGAGAGTTTACTGAAAATGAAAACATGTCGGTTGACAAGTTGGTGGGAATTCTCAACACAGCAATTACAGGACTTCAGCAATGTAACTGAACAAGAAATTATGTCTGTCTGCAGGATTAAAGAGAAAGTATTAGCACAAAAAACGAAGCAACTTAAACAATTTACATTGAAAGAAATGTTTACTGGTTACTAGATTTAAAATGATGATCTAATATCTGGTAAAATCCCAAATCCGGAATCGCAGAAGTCCTGACGAGTCCGGTTCTTAGACTTTGTACTGTATAGAGTATATGGATCAGTATAAGTACCTTGACATGTTGAAGCGAAATGTGGCATTATCAGCATAAAATCTTAAGTTTGTGTAAGTGTAAAGTGTCCAGAAGCAATTAAGGCACCACCCCAATTGCCAGATCTTAATCCCATTGAACATATTTTGCAGGAACTAGAATCGAAAATTCGAAAACAGAGCATATAATCGTGGCAGCAACTGAAAGCAATGATTCAAGAGGAGTGGCATAAAATAAGTCCAAAAATAATGGGAAAAAAATTGTGGAGTCAATACCCAAAAGAGTAAATGCAGTGATCAAGTGCAAAGGTAATCCCACAAGATGTTAGGAAGCAAAAACAATGTAAGTCTGTCATTTTTGGCTGTTACTAAGTGTCCAATTATTTTTGTGAGAATATTTTCCCTCATTAAGCAAATGATATTGATAACTGAATTTAATTTTTATCTTTTTATAATGTATTTATACTATAAGAAAATGCTGAACTTATATATAATCAAAATAAAAGCCTTTCTTTTTGTTTTAATCTATTTTAGTTATGTTCATTAAAGAATACAAAAATTCAAAGTGTCCAATAATTTTTCTGAGTCACTGTATTTTTTTCATGCGAAAATGTCAAGTTTTGAGCTGAATGAGCATTATTTGCAGGAATTTTTTATTTACTTCTTTAAGCTGAAGAAATCTGCTGCTTGGTGCAATGATTGCTTGTAGAAACATGTGGTGAGGCTGCCTTAAAGTGAGAGAAAATGTCGCAAGTGATTTCACAAGTTTCAGAACAGTGAATTTGACATTGGAGACAAAGAATATAGGTGAATGATGAAAGTGTACAAAGATGCAGATTTGGAAACATTATTGGGTGAAGATTCATGCCAAACACAAGTAACACGTACATTAGGAGTTGCATGTACATTAAGAGTGACTCAAAACGCTATTTCAACATCATTTAAAATCATTGCGAATGATTCAAAAGCAAGGAAATTGGGTTGAACTGAAGCTTCTGTAAGGATGTTGAATTGAAGCTAAGAAACGTTGAATGCTAATTTTTTACATGTGAAATGCTGCTTGCCAGGCATAAACGAAAGGGCTTTTTTCCATCATATAGTCACTGGTGATGAAAAATGGATCCACTATGATACCCTAAAGGAGAAAAAATCATGGGGACCACCTGGCCATGCTTCAATATTGACAGCCAAACCAGATATTCATGAAAAAAAATCATGTTGTGTATATGGTAGGATCAACTTGGTGTCATGTACCAACCTATGTCCAACGAAACAAAACCAGCATTGGAGCTCTCCTACCAAACACAACTGATGAGATTGATAAGACTGAGCCAAACACTCAAAGAAAACACCCACCTTTACTCCAGACATGATAAAATTATTTTCCTGCATAATAACACCCACCCACGTCGCGGTGCTGGTCAAAACCTACTCGGAAACACTTAAATGAGAAGTTTTCCCCCTCTCACTGTATTCACCAGAGACTGTTCTGATTATTACTTGTTTCAATTGATGACGCATAGTCTGTCTGAGCAACACTTCACATCATATGAAGATACTAAAAATTGGGTTTATTTGTAGATATCCTCGAAAGATCAAGCGTTAATCCAACACAGTATCTGTATGTTGCCAGAAAGATGGAAAAAAAAAATAGTGGCTACCAATGAACAATACTTACAATACCAATGAACAATACTGAATAAAACATTAACATTCACATTAACATTTCACAATAAATGCCCAATTTTTCATAAAAAACAGGGAAGACTTATTTGCATTCCTGATAATTAGAAAATTGAAATTACACAAAAGTAACTTAAAATTTAAGATAGACATTAGACAATAAATAAAACTACAAACAAATATGTATATTACTGAAAATAATCCCTTGTATTTTAGAGAGTAAGAACTTACTTATCACCAAAAGCAATATCAAAATTTTCAATTTTGATATCCATGCTTTTATTGGATCCTTTGAGTTCCATTCTTGATTCCTTTTTACTACTAGCCTGCACAGCGGTAGCTTCTTTGTTTATTATGGCACCACTAATTAGGGAGGGAAAAAACTCTGAATGAACAAGTTATATTCCAATTAATCACTTTATTTTTTAAATCTCAATATATATTACTAGTTGTAATTTATTATATACATCCTATGATGTATGCAACTTGTGGTAACAACTATCTGTGGAGGCTTTTATACAAAAATACTGAACATAGAATAATTTATAGTTTTTATGCATTAGAAATCAATAAATTTAACAAGATTTCACAAATGAATGTATTTTAATTCATTATTAATCAGTTTATTATGGTAAAATAAAAATGGATTTTTCCAATCAAAGTAAATAAGAACATAAATGTATATATTTTTTGTTCTTGTACACTGCTAAATAAATATAAAATACCTGAATTTATTTTAAACTATCATTACATAGATTGCTTTCTTTCGTTTAGCTGAAAAATGTCTATAAAAAGGTATTTTTTAATCAAGATTGGGGAGATTCTAATCTCAATCTTCAGTAGAGAAAACAACTCCTATTGTAGTTCTAAAAGTTAGTCATATGTAATTGCCAAATTTGTGCTTTCAAGTGGTACCATAATTAATTTACCTCTCAGCACAGCCAACGCACACTATGCAGATAGACTGGAATTTTCTTAAAACACACCTGGAAAAGTCAGGGAATTTCATTCTCCTGTTTGAGTGGCAACCCTGGCTTTTGGTATCTTAGTACTCTGGATGCCGTCGATGAAGTCCTTGTTCCCCTGTTTCTGATGGACAGTCCGATAAAGTGGGATAAGACAGCTTATTAAGATCCCTGGCAAGCTCCTGGAGTGTTTCCGTGGGCTTCTGTTGGTGAAATTTTAACTGAAGCCTGCTATAGTCTTTTAAACACTTCTTGCCAAAGCTTAGCTCTAACACGTTGGATAGAAAAGGTTGCCATTCAAACAGGAGAATAAAATTCCCCAACTTTTCCAGGTTTTCCAAGTGTGTTTCAAGAAAATTCCAGGCTATCCGTGTACTTCACATTGGCTGTGCTGAGGGTAAATCAATTATGGTACAGCTTGAAAACACAAAAATTTGCCAATTACATATGACATTATATATACGCATTCAACTTTAATGGATTTTTCTACTCATTTCTACAAAACAATTATTAAAAACTTTTTGAGCACCCTTATTGAGTCTACTAATTTTAGAGATTAATTGATTCTAAAATTTAATTAAAGTTTTACACTGAATGACATTCTTCTTTCTCTTTTTGTTTTAAAAAAGGTCGACATTTACTTAAATTTCATTTTATTTGGTAATCTTTTTAAAAATTAAAATTTTAATGGAAGTTTTAAAAAGTTTTTCTTTTGGTTTCACAATTCTATCTTTTGTTCCAATTTTTTTTTACTTTTGACTGATTACTTTCTCGCCATAGTATTTTAGTTTTGCCAATGAAGCCAAAATGGCAAACCTAAACATCACTACTGTAACGATCTTTAGTTTCAATTCTGTTCTAAATGAAAGAGCTCTAAGTTTTTAACTACTTGTAAGTTTCCCCCCCCCAAGTCTATTCATTAACGTTTTATAGTTTCACTTACTTTTTGGATTATATGCTCCTTGTTTAAAGGCAAAATTTTGATTTGAATTTTTCACTAAAGTATTTTGTCATTTCACTTATGTTTTCAATTCTCTTTATTTCAGGTACAAAATCTTAATTAGAATTTATTGTTTTCCTTGCTTTGGGGAGGGTCCAGAATTTTCAGGTGAACTATTATAATTAAAATACATTGAAATGGTTCATTGGCTAATTCTGGATACAGAAAAGCAAGGATTTTTGTGGAAGAGAGATTTAAATTGATTTCAGTGTTCCTCCTCCTGATGAAGTTGCATTAAAGTTGATTGAACTCCTCTTCTATTATGTTCCTTTTGCTTTAAATCTCACTGATTCCTTAAATTGGGATATAACTTGTTTGAAGTTTTGGTTTTAACATTTATTAAATTTGTTATTGCATTTATTGGATTATTTGAAATTTATTACTTATGAATTTCAATTTTGGTCTTTGTGAAAAATTGGTTCTAAATTTCTTACTTTTTACACTCACACACATATATATAAGACCCAAAGCATTACTTTTATAGGATTGGGATTATAATCTGCATAGTCAGGATTTAAAAATGTCTTTTCTGCAGACATTTTGAAGCTAAAAGAAGGAAAAAAATCTATTTGATGATATTTTAAAATAAATTCAAGTATTTTATGTTTATTTAGTATATGTAAGTAAAATATATGTGCACTAAATTTAATAATGGTATGTCATATTACTGCTAGAATTAGTTTCATGAGTATGCCAGAGGAAATGCCTGAAACTTGAAAGCATTATTAACTAATAGTAAATAAATTTAGAAGGAAGAATACACATTTAATACTATGAATAACATTAAAATAAAGTTAATTACTTACGGATTAAAAACTGAATTACAAAAATCGATGGTATTTTGGTGAATATAGATGGTTAGCCTAAATGACTGATTATTATTTTTTTATTTTACTGCAAAACAACAAATAAGGCATTAAAGAAAGAAGAAAAGGTTTTTAAAAGATTTTGTTTTATATGTGCATGGGGGAATTTACTTTCATTCAAAATGCACTGCGCAAGCCCATGCTCTGGATTCTTAAAGTTGCTGGAAACTTGCTTTGCTTTTCTAAAAGCGGTGCGACAACTGGCTCTATGCTACCTGTCTGATTGACGGTCACATGTTACATGATTCGCCAAGAAAGTGATCACTTTTTTTGGGGACTGCAGTATGAAATTCCCCGACCTTTCCGAATTTTGACTAAAATAATTAAGTTGTAGAGACATTAGGTTATTTCGGAGCAGGAGACATGAAAAATGAGCAACGCCTTCGCCGGGAATCGAACCACGGACCTCTCGGTTACGCGTCAAGCATGCAGACCACTACACCACGAAGGCATGCGAAGAAGGCGGAAGAAATACCTTATATACTCCCCTTTTTAAAGGGCGACTGGGGTTTTGGGGGCCCACTCGCCAAATCCCGGTGGTGAAGAATCATCATCCACCACCTTTTTTAGTTCGGGCGCCAGTGTAGAGACATTAGGTTATTTCGGAGCAGGAGACATGAAAAATGAGCAACGCCTTCGCCGGGAATCGAACCACGGACCTCTCGGTTACGCGTCGAGCATGCAGACCACTACACCACGAAGGCATGCGAAGAAGGCGGAAGAAATACCTTATAAAGTTCCCTGACTTTTTTTGGTCAATTTTCAAATTCCGTAACTTTTTGTAGTTTTCCAGGTAGCATGTCAACTCTGACAAACTGTTATTTTTTTTCATGAACAGAACTGTGAATTTACTATTATTGAAAAAATTACGACTCCAGATTTAAGACAATTTTCAAAATATTTGAACACTTTTTTTTTCTAATAATGCTTTTATTGTAAACTAAATGAAAATTTAGATATATGATCATATTGTTCATTATACTTAATTACTTAAAATTTTTGTTCTCTTCCAGAAAAATCAAAATAATTCAAAATGCAAGTATACATTACCCTGAAGCAGGTTTCTCATTATTGTCTCGTTTTTCTTGCTTAGATTTCAGCCTTGCTTCAGCTTTCTCAAGTTTCCTCTGATCAACAAACTGCAATAAAAAAGGGGGGAGGGAGATCATTTGAAACCAATTGAAAAATTAAAAATAAAGACCAGTACTTAAATGTTATAATGAACAAACTAATAAAAGACAGAACAAATTCCCTTCATTTCCATAAAAATGAACAGCAATAATTCCGCATATTTTTGTTATTAAAAAAAAGCTTGAAAACAAGAATGTGGGGGCCAAAAGAAGCAAAATGTTTAAAATTTTATAAATTAATAAATCTTCAAAAAGAAGAAAATATCTTTTCCCTATTCTCCCCCAAAAAAACTAAAGTTTCAAAAAGCTACACAAAATTGCATAAAAAAATTTAAAATACAAAAATTGTAATACTAAAAAGAAACTGCAATCTCATCCCGGTAAATTTGTACTTGAAACAATTTTAAGCAAAACATTTATAATAAAAATTATTTCCCCAGCAACAAAAATACAGACATAAAATCTTACCTTTTTTTGAATCAGCTATACAAAATGGCAAAGCCAAATTATTCCAAAAAATTATGCCATATACACTCAGACATTATTTTCATAAAGAAAATAATTACTCAATTTATCTTGTAAAAACAGGAAATCCATGAACAAACACATCATGAAAAAAACAACTTCAACAATTTTTTTCTCAGGTGCTAGACATTAAATATTTCAGTATATATTGTCACTTATATAAATGTCTGTGTGTGTGCATATAAATAATGATATATTTTAAATTAATACATCAGTTAGCTTCACCCATACAGCACAAAAGAATAATAAAGAAATGCAAACAATAAAAAGGCTTTCACTGTTACAGAGAAAAGCAAGGGAAAAAAAAAAAAGTATATCTGATTATCCACCCAACCCTGAACCCATCCTTGAGGGAAGTTTGGATGGATAATCAGAAATTCTCAAAATACGATAGAAACCATGTTTTAATGTGATAAATAGTGTGCACTGCTAATCATATCTAATTCTACGGTAAGTGAAAGACATTCTAGCCTATCTATAATATGTTAAAGAGCTTGAAAACTTTATTAAATTAATTTTTCGTTTTTTATTAAATTGGTTACAGTCATGAACATACTACAAAAAATGGAAAATTAGATGAAATTTTGCTACATCAGAACTCAAAAATAGTGATTTATATTATTATATTGCACTCTATATAATCAGAAATTGTGCTTTAAAATCTATTACCTTGTTTAAATTTCAAAATAAAAATAAGTATACAAAAATTGCCAAAATGAAGAAATAAAGACGGTACTTATGTAAAAACCCGTCAACCATTTTTGCCTATTAAAGAAAAGACGCCAAACTACATGATTCCAAAATGGAAAAGTCTTCTTCAAATACGCTGGGTTTGGTGTAACTTTGATCATATGTGTTAGCTATTATTCTTGAGTAGATTCCTTTTTTTCCCTCTACCACGCATTTTCAAAAAAAAAAAAAAAAATTTTAATTTGGGACTTGCCTACTACAGAAGAGCATGCTGTTTGTTGAATATTTCCAAAGTTGTGGAATCTTACCGGTCTAAAAAAAATGTGTTAATGGCCATGATATGGCAATATTATGGAAAAAATAATGATTTTTAATGAAAAATTAAATATAAATAAATGATAATATAATAAATTTGAAAGAAAAATAAGAATAGAACATGTTTTCTTGTAAAAATGTTTTTTTTTTTTTTGGCACCGTTCCTTGTGGTCGACGGGATTTCCCGTAAGTACCTTAAAGACATTTTAAAACATGGCAGACAGAAATAAAAATTTTTACTTTCTAAATGATTTTTCTAAAAAAACAAATCATTGTTTTTAATAAAATTATAATAATATTAGCAATATTTAATAACATGAATAACTAGTTGAAACACAATGAAATTTGCAAATCACCAAATCTGCATTCTACAACCAAATGTATTAGAATTATCAAAATACTGAATAAAATAAGTCACCAAACTTAATGAAGCATAATAAAAGAATTCATACTCCAAAATGGAAATGAACTGTCAAATTGAATAATTTTTTTTAACCTTTATAGAAAGATGCCAAATTCATATAAAATTTATTTTACATAAAAGAATAGATTCTGTAAAAGGTGGCAAGTACTATTTACATTATATTAATCAAGAGGTAAAGTAGTCTAGAAAATTTCAGTCACTATATTTCTGACTTTGCACTATCACAATAAATGAGTAATATTTATAATTCTCTTTGCAAGTTAAATTACAAATAGTATTTTTTGTAGTCACTGATTTTATTGCAACATTAATATTTTATCAGTTAAATTTTTATATTTTTAAGGGACAAATACTGTATTTACATATTTTACAGTACTATTAAAATATTATGTTATAGTTACCATACTATTACAAGATCATGTTATAGTTATTACAATTATTATGTTAAGTTGCAATTATCTGTTATAGTTAGTTATATTTTATAAATGCCTTCAGATAAAATTTAAAAAAAGGATGAAATCATAGTTTGGATTATAAAACGTCTTCCAGTAACATATAATTCGATTAATTTAAAGAATTATAAAAATAGTACTTACAGATGCTGATTCCCTTTGTTTTAACCATATACTTGTAACTTCCTCTGCCTCATTTTCAAAATTTTCAGCTAAACTTCCAAGGCACACTGGTGCACTAAGGATTTTATTTCCTTTACATTTCTCTTCCCCACATGATTCACTGATCCAAAAAAGGGAGGGGGAATAATTAATTTTAGAAGTAGTAATAAACCATCATTTAGATAATAACATTTCTAATTAACATGTTCACTGCCAAAGCTGATCTGGAGTATTTGTTTATACACAGCAAGATTCTGTCAGCATTTTTAAAATTATTGTGCTGTTTTATTATTTAAATATAGGTATAATAGATTACTTTTAGCGGTAAATAAATTTACATGAATATACATGTAGTTTGTTTTGCTCTCTGCCAACTAATAAATAATCCAGGAAATTTAAGCCGGTCGCCATAAGCTAAGAGATGGAAAACCCTAATTCTTAAGCTTACATCAACTGGTTCAAATTCCCTCTCAAAATTAGTATCTTAGCTTAGGTGATTAAGTTAGCAAATGTTTCTTGGCAGCAAAGTTACGCTAATGTAAATGAGCCTTTAGTCTTAACAAGTCACTGAACAAGAATTTGAGCAGTCCATTTATAACATTTCTCAATTTTTTGTTTGTTTGTTTGTTCATTCTCAAGCAAATGAAAAAAAAGGCTTTGCATTATAAATGATCCATTTCAGTAAGACAAGTGTAATACTTAGTTCCTTCGCATATGCCAAACTTCTAAACATTACATGCACTTGCTATGTCAACTACATATGATATGGGTATCAATAACAAATTATTTCGTAGTTGATTAGTACTCTAAGTTTGCCGACTGTGAGTATTTTCATTGATGGCAGGGAACATGTTAATATATTTCTGTTGAAATATCATCAAACTAGTATTTAATATGGATAAAAATGGTCTCCTTAAGATTGATGCAAAAATTTTCAGCTGAACATTTAAATCTTAAAATAAAAAATTCAATTTTTATATAAAATATGCTTTAAATGGTAAATATAATGCAATCTAATATATGCTGATCACAGCTGAAAGAAGCTTTCAATGAAATAAACTTCATCACAATAACTATATACTGATAATAACCAATTCACACAACTATAAAGTTTTCATTAGAGCACTTTTCAGTGAAGTTAGTTCACAACAGCATTCAATATTTTAGTTCATTCTATTGCTGCATTTTTGTAATGAAAACGGATAATTCACAGTTTTGAATACTTAGTATGTGGAAGTTCAATATAATAATCAAATCAATCATAAGATTAAAACTATCTCATTCTTTTATAATTCCACTGTAGGTTTTCCACATTCATATTATTTTCAATATAATATGCTTTATATTATATTAAAAAAAACACGAATGCAGTACAACTGTCCTAATTATGAATGTCCTAATAATCACAAAATAGCAATCTGCATGGCAGTGAAAAACAAATTTTAATAAGTTTCAAATAAAATGGTCACTAAGAGAATACGATACATGGAATAAATTTGGTATAATATTCAGCGATGTATAAGCACCAAGAAAGCAAAGCACTCAAAAATATACTTAGATTAATGGAATACACACAGTTATACGTATACCTTATATTAAAGCAGCTAATTTTACAAACTATACGTTTTTCAACAAATTCATGAATGTCACTGTTTCATGTGAAGCAGACATCGTTCCCTCCGACAATTAAAAAAAATCCTTAAAATATTTAAAAAAAAAAAAAAAAAAAAACATCATTCAAAATGTGAGCATTTCTTAGTATTGCAATTCAATATCAGACCTATAAAAATAACTACAGTAAGCTTAGAAGAATATAACACGACAATAAATCCATACAGTACACAGTTCGACGTTCAAATTCATCATGACTTTGGAGATTCTGGGTTTGGATTTTTCCAGATATTAGATCATCAGTTTAAATCTAGGAAGGTTATTTGTAGAAATTATAAAATTAAAAATATGAAAGAGTGAAACATTTACCACCTTAAGCGAATTTACTTGTTTGATTTAAAAACATTCAATTTAAAACAAGTTGTGCTTTAAATTTACTGGGTTAATATTTTCTCATTAATTCTATAGAGAGACATAATTTCTTGTTCAGTTACAAAGTTCCATTGTTAAGGTCCTGTAATTGCCACGTGAATAATTCCCACTAAATTGTGAATCGAAATATTTTTGCTCTCAAAATCTCTCAAGCACTTTCTTCACTATCAGTAGCAATATTTTTTAGCTTTAGAACTATACTACAGATTTTGCTATCCATTAGTTGATCGAAGAACGGAGCATTGTCATCACAATAAAATACTTGTTATTTCATCTTCATTTATTCCATTTCTCCTCATTTCTTAAAAAATTCTATTACTTGGAAAATTTTTCTTTTTGTTTGTAATTATCTGAAAACTTTCAAATATCTGGTTATTATCAAAAAACTTGACTAATTTTTGCTGATGTATCATTAGATTGGCGACATATTCCGTTATATTTTGTCTTGGTTCTAACTCACTCCAACAAAGTTAATCATAAATTAATCAGTTATCTATTTCCCATGCATGCTTAAGGTTTATCTGAATACGGAATAAATAAATTCCCATATACACATAAGGCTTATTCAGGAGCACAGCTAGACATTTTTCGCCAATCTCTGTGGGTCCTGAATTCTGCTCCCAGGTGCCTCTCTAAATTCTAAAAACTTTGCTTCCCCTAAATCATGGGTGTCTAAAGTGTGGCCCAAAGTCTAAAATGTGGCCCAAATGCAAATTATGAAATTATTTAAATTTACACATTTTTAATAAAAAAATAAATGTCTGAATTTGATTCATATATAATCAATTTGTTGACATTTATTTTAAAATAAAAATTTAAATAAAAACATCTCAGGCTCATGACATATTAAAACCCTCTAGGTACGGCTCCCGCGATTTCAAGCGGGATGCGAAATCTGTCTCATAATACGAGTCACGTGAAAATAGTGTGCGTAAGTTTATTTCTCTTATTTTCCATACGGATCCTGCTTTTTTCTGTTGTAGGCTAAGAATATTATAATATTCATATTTCACATCTCATTTTGCATCTAGACAGAGTTGGGGAATTCAGTCGAAAAGTCTTTAAAAAGCAAATGCATCAATTTAGAATTTTATTCGTTAGCCATGGACGAAAGCACTGATGCTTCTGATACGCAATTGGCAATCTTTATCAGAGGAATCGATGAACATTATAATATTATGGAAAAAATGGTTGCTTTAGCATCGTTAAAGGACACAACCTAGTCCTGTAGATTTATTCGATGCAGTAAAAATGACGATAAACATGTTTTCCTTATCTATGAAAAATCTGTCAGCTGTCATAACCAATGGAGCCATTGCCAAGGTTGGTAAAAATCGATGCTTGTTAAAATGGTTAATCGCTGATGGCAATATGATCTTAATGGCATATGATTGTATTGTACATCAGGACAATTTATGTGGAAAAATATTTAAAATGGAAAGTTTATTAAGCTTTGTTATAAAAACCATTAACACTATAAGAGTAAAAGGACTTAATCACAGACAATTTCAAGATTTTCTGAAGGTAACGGGTACTGAATTTGCGGATGTTATTTATTATACAGAAGTGACATGGCTCAGTAATGGGAAAATGCTCAAAATATTTCATGATTTAAGAACTAAAATAAAAATGTTTATGGAAACAAATGGGAAACCTGTGACTGAATTTGAAGACGAAGATTGGGTTTTAGATTTAGCTTTTTTAGTAGACTTAACAGAACATTTGAATGATTTAAATGTGAGACTTCAAGGAAAAAATTAACTTCTTAATAATATGTTCCAAACAATAACAGTGTTTGAAAGAAAGTTAAAATTTTGGCACAATCAAATAAAAGGGAAAGATTTGACAAATTTAAGTACTTAGGCTGTACATAACCTGCGAGTTGCATAAAATGTGTAAAATATGTTGCATTAATTTTTGATTTAATTCAAGAGTTTGAAAGTAGATTTCAAGATTTTCGAAAAAGTGAAGAGTATTTCAAAATATTTTCTATCCAATTTTCTCTGGAAATAAGTAAATTACCTTCAAATCTTCAAATGAAATGCATTGAACTGCAAAGTGACACTCAAATAAAAGAAAAATTTGAAAATGCTTCTTTACTGGAGTTTTATAATAATTAACTACCCCGCGATAAATATCCTAATTTTCGCAATAACGCTTTATTAATGTCTTCAGCTTCTGGTAGTACCTATATCTGTGAACAATTATTTTCAAGAATGAAGCATACAAAACAAGAGTAGGACAAAGATCACTGACCTGCAATCTTGAAAATGCATTAAAAAGTGAAACCTCATCTATTGAACCCGATATCGATTTGCTTGTTGAATAAAAATTCATCCATCTCATTAATTTGAATTTTTTCCATCTTTATAAAATCCAAACCAAATGAAATTTTTACAAAAATAATAATAAATATGTACCTATACATAGCTAATTCAAATTAAAAAATTAATAATAAAAAGAATTTATTTTAATAAAAAAACATACAGCTAACTTTTATTTCAATTTGCTAAAAAGCATTGTATGCGTGGGCTCGCAATTTTTTTTTTTTTTTGCAATGCGGCCCTCAAATGGTCATAGTTTAGACACCCATGCCCTAAAATTCTGCCAATTGTGCAGCCCGACTAGCTATGATGCTGATCCTGGCACCATCTGAATAACAGATCAGTTATTCTCAATTCAAACAGCCCTAAAAGTCTTTTGGTCTACGAGTATCATTAAAAAAATCTATTTTTTGCATATGGAACAAAATTTCTGTTCAGTTTCTCCTCATCAAGACATTCAACACTTTGCAGTCTGTAATCATTGCCAACCGTAATGTCAACATGAAAGGTTACCATGCTCCTTGGTATTCAATTACCAAATAATAATTTAAAAAAAAAATGTTTAAACTTTCCTGCATGAGTCATTTTTCAACCTGTCATGTGTTGATAGTCATGCAGAGATGAAAGCAAAAAATAAACCACAATTCATTAGGAATATACATTACATCAAGAATATAAATAACTCAGCAAGTGTAAAATCAATGATGTTTCAATGTAGAATGTTTCGATTTGATATGTATGCAAAGCAAACAGGCAGAGTGAAATTATTAATCAAGCAGATTTATGCTAATACAACAATGTTCAAAATTAAGAAAATTTGCAGATTATGTCAAATTCCTGAAAAAACTAATGGAAAGATTCCAAATCCACATTGTGATACTAAAATAAGTCTAATATGGAGCATAGTCCCCTCTCACAGCCAAAAAAGTCAGGTAGCATGATGGTAAACTGGACAGAAGGCAGTTGAGGAGTCCCTGTGGCAGTCTACCCCATCCTGCAGCAAGGCAGTTTTCAACTTGGATGGTTCTCGGAGGGGGATGGAGATATGAAATTGTTCTGCCAAGAGTGTCCCAGACATGCTCTAGGTTAAGGTCATGAGATCTGGTTAGCCAATCCATGACACGAATATTCTCACCAGGCAATCATCCATCAACTGAGCCCTATGTGGTTGAGCCTTGTCTTCCATTAACAAGAACCCAGGACCAACCTTGAACAATTGAATATAGGGTTCCAAGATCTCATCCCTATACATCATAGCAATCACAAAACCTTTGTCAAACACATGATGCAGATGTGGGCAGCTGTCCAGCATAATGCCTGCCCAAACTATTACACCCTCCTCACAGTAATATTTTATCATGATGAGAGAGGGATGGTATGATGTTCTAGGCTCTCTAAAGATACAAGTATACCAAGAATCAGTGCCAAGACTGAATCTCAACTCTTATGTAAAAATTGTGCTCCAGTGAAGTCTGGTCCAAGGTGTATCTTATCTGCACCACGCTAAACACTCTCGAGAGTGCTACACATGCACATAAGGGCACTTCAACAACCTATCTTGCATGCTCCAGTGAGCAGAATGCAAACAGAGGGTCTTCTGGAATACAAATCTCATGAAGCCTTACACTATCTCATGAAGACTTCTGCCATCAGCAGACCATGAAACTGGGATTCCAATGACAGCATACATCTCATGAGAGAGTTGTGAAGCTGTAGAACACCTGTGGCACTGTACTGAAAGTGCAAAATAATGATTCTCATTCCTTGTTGTGAATCTTAGTCAACCTTGTCCAGGTCTTCTCGATATGGATCCAGCATCCTGAAACTGTTTCCACAAACTGCAGATGACACTGGGCTCTGTAGCAATCTGTGCCTCCAATCAACTAGCAATTATCTATCTCATTTCATCATCCACATTTTACCTGATGTCTTTTAAAATTTTAGCCAACTCTTGCAAGAAACACAGCAAATGTTGTGAATGAGTATAAGCACACAAATCGTCTAAAAACCCTTTCTGTGCTTGTATTCCCTCCACAATCACAGTTCCACAGACATTCGTGTGTATGCTTACTTATTCAAATCTGAATATTTGTGTAAGTCTTTAGTGGTCTAATTAATATCTTTTGGCTTAAGGGTTTAAGTAACAAAGTGTGAAGTGGAAACTATCCGTAATAGAAGGTATCAAAATAGCCTATGGCTTAATTCTACTTACACAGACTACAGATTATATACGTAACTATTATACGATTCAACATTTATAATTTACTTGTAATCTCCCAGATATTTAAAATCAGGTCATCAAATAATCCATGGATTACAAGATCCATATATATGGCGATGTACATAGATATACAGTGGAAGCTTATTAATTTAGATTGGGTTATTTCGAACTAATCGAAAGGCCCCAAAAAGCTTGTATTGGAATTAATGTTAAAAATGTCTCATTAATTCTAACTCAATTTTTATCGCTTCAGTTAATCTGAACTAATAATTTGACAAAGAAAATTTATTTTTCCTAGTTTAACGGAGAAAATACATACAGTATTTTCTCCGTTACAGGAAAAGCTCTACTGCTTGTGTGTCAAAATCCTCTGTATTTCTTTTCTTCGTAAACTATTGCATTTCCACTAAACATGAGTGGCTTTGGTACTACTGCTCACTTCTCATCAGTGCTTAATGGACAAAGCTCTCTAGTCTAACCTTTTCCCTTGGATTCATTAAGAATCCTTTAAGAATATGCCAGGATAGAATCATTTGTTTCTCAAATGAGAGAGAATCATTTGTTTATTTCCTATCCATTTTCTCAGAATTTACAAAAAACCAATCTTTATTACAGATTCTAGACAACTGTATCAGTTATGCCTGCAGTGTAAATAAATTAATGAGCTCTAGTTTTTATTCCTCAGTGTGGGTATGAACATGTAAAAATTCAGGATGTCTACATCTGGAAAGTACAAAACTATAACTTTGGAGACAAAGGTAGAAATTTTAAAGAAAGTAGAAAATGGAAAGTGTAAAACAAAGTTATCAACTGACTACAGAATTAAAAAAAAGTTCCTTGTCAATTCAGCTGAAAAACAAGGAACAATTTTAGATTCATGGGAAAAATCTAAATTTGCAACAGGAAGGAAGCACATGAGAAATGCATCCCAAGAAAATCTAGGAAAAGCTCTACTGCTATGGTTCCAGGAGGCTAGGTCTCAAAATTTTCCAATAAATGGACCTCTACTGCAGACGGAGACTGATGAATCGGCAAGTCGAATGGATCTGATTTTAAATGCAGTAATGGATGGCTTTCTCAAATTAATTTCTCAAGGCACAATACATCTTATCAAACTGTAGGTGGCTAATGTAAACAAAGATATATGCGCTAATTTCGGCTTTCTCTATTTACCCCGCCTACTTACCAGGGTTTTTCTCTACCTACCTGCCCAGGGATATTTTTAATATGGATGAAACTGCATTTTCCCTTCATCTTGCCAAACAAGATATTACATTTTAAAGGGAATGTTTTCATAGGAGGTAACGGCAGTAAACAGAGGATTATAGCTTTAGTTTGTCCTAATATGGATGGGAGCGAAAAGCTTAAATTATTAGTGATTGGGAAGTCCACTGTGTTTTAAAGGAAATTAGACACTGTCAGTTAATTACGTATCCAATACAAAAACATGGATAACACAAGACATCTTTAATAACTGGTTAAAAGGAATAGAGGAACAGTTTTCAAAAGAAAAGTATAAAAGTCTCTTATTTGTGGATAATGTAACCTACCACAATAACATTCCAAAACTGAGTTCATTACAGGTTGAATATTTGCCACCAAACACAACTGCGAAGCTACAACCAGTGAATCAAGGAATCAACCAGAATCTTAAAACATATTATTGTAAAGAGACTCTTACAACAAATAATTTTTTCTTTAGATTTTGGTGAAAACTATGACACTGCTCGCAGCTATAAATGTTCCATACACCGTATGAGATGCTGTTAAAGAAAGCACAATTAATAATTGCTTTCGTCAAGCTAAATTCATACAGAGAATAGTGATATCAAAGATTGTGACAATACTGATACTGCTTTAAAATTGCCACACTGAATTAAAAAAATTTAAAGAGATAACATTACTTTTCTGATGTAAGGGTAAGTGAAGACTTAAACATCTGTAGAAAACTGAGCAACGATGACAAAAACTCTCCAAGAAGACGGAAAAGAAGAGACCTTATAGGCTTTAGAAGAGAATGCAGAGATTGTTAAGCATCCTAATGATCAAGCCATAATGAACTCTAAAAACTCTGAAAACATTTATTCAGATTGAACTTTCCTCTGAAACATGGAAACATTTCCAACTTGACTTCAGAGACTGGAAAACGAATCAAAATCATTCAAATTTGATTTTCCCCTCTTAAATGTTATTCAATGACATTCCTTCATGATTACCACGTAACATTCTTTATAATTTACAACTGGCATGTCAAAAGAGTTTACACACAGGCAAAGCTTTCAAAACTAAAAATACACCGATATTCTCATGAAGTTCATTTACTTTGGAATCATTACTTATTATACAAATAAATAAAAATAAACTAGAAATATTTTAAATCCTTAATTTTTTTGGGGGGAAAAGGTTACAATGTGGTTATGTGCCAATACCGAAGCCTGTCAATGTTTTCTAAAACATAAATTCTATAAGATTATATAAATGAAATCACTTTTTTTTGGAAAAGAAATAATACTGACCAATATTTTTCACAACAATTTACATAAGAATGCTTTTCATTTAAGTTATTAACATCAGAAACATTTTTTTCTACATTGACATTTTATTTTTAGTTATATCCAAATGCAAACATTTCACTCTTCAATTTGCATAATGTCCCTAAATATGATTTCCAACTTTGAAATGAAATATCACATTCAATTTTTATTCTACAGAAATCAAACATTTTCAATTTTATTTTTTATAAAGAGTATAAAATGTTCCTAAATAAATAAAATGTTTCCTAGTTACACCACTGATCAGGGAAGAACATATATTAAACTCAGTTGTGCAACAGCCCTTAGGAGAAGATATAAGGTATAATACAACTTTTATATGTTTTCTATTATACTTTGAATAATTAATTTTGTAATTTTAACAAAATTAATCTCTTTTTTAGTTAAAAATCCTGAGACATGAATATTAATGTCATTTAGAACATTTTTGTAACTGGAAGTATATATTTACAGCCAGTGGTTGTGATAAGATAGGCCAGGTAAGATATTTTGTAGAAACTGTGTGTGATAACAAATCTAAAGTCAGGTTACAATATTATATCAAAGATTTTTTTAAATATATAAAATTAAATTTATTCTTAAT
>KK112263.1:255850-323762 GCA_000611955.2 Stegodyphus mimosarum | reverse complement strand
TCAGCTTAAATTACATCATTAATTAAACTACTTTTAATACACAAATTTATAATTTTTTTTTATAATTTTATATTTTTAGATAAAAATTTCACAACAATGACTATAAATTTCTCATACTATTTCTATACAAAACCTTTTCAATGCCCTTAAAAGTTGGGAACATATATCCTTTATTTCATTTTCATCTTTACTGCCTCCAGCAACTTCATGTAACATTTCTCCAATAGCTTCATATATGTGATCTGATGACTCAAATTCATTTTTATTTTCATCTAAAATACCTGTTAATGAAAAAAAGGCATATTATCATTATTGTCTTTGAAATTTAAAAGTTAATATTCTGCAAAAGAAACAAATTTTAAAATTAAAAAGTATATATTTTATTAACCTAATGATATAATTAAAATTAGAAATAATTGTATGATTTTAAGAGCACATTAAAGACGCAAAATTGTAAAATATACTGGGTGGCTATAATTAAACTGACAGTGTTCACAGTGTTCTGTAGCGTGATCTCTTTGTGAGAATGATGTCACATTTTGCAGGAAGATTAAATCAAGACGGGGGGAGGGGGCGAAGGATTCCGCGAAAAAACAAATTAGTTCCAAAAATCACAGCTAGGGGAATATTTGGTGCTGTATCATAAATAGAGTGTTAACAAATGCAATACGTAAATTACCTTTTATTTTGCATTCAAATGAGGTTCAATGTGGCTGCCATTGTTGTGGGCCACATATTGCATTCTGTGCACTGTATGCACTACAGCAGAAAGGAACATGTCTGCAGGAATCTCCCATACAGTCCATGATATGTTATCCTTCAAGATAGCCAGGTCCTGGACCACTCCTTGATAGACCTTCGACTTAAGGTAACCCCATAGCCAGAAGTCGCATGGGGTAAGATCAGACGACCGAGGTGGCCATGCATTTGGAAAGTAGCGGCTAATGACTCTTTCTGTTGTGAATTTCTGTCATAGCATCTGTTGCACCCGTACAGCAACATGTGGAGGGGCTCCATCTTGCATGAAAATGATTTCCCCCAGGCATTGTCTTTGGTGAAGTGCCGGAATGACAAAACTGTTCAACATGTGGTGATATTTCTCTCCGGTAACAGAACAGGTTTCCGGTCCTGTCGGGGTAATGTTCTCACAGAAGAATGGACCTACGATAAATTCTGCTGTGAACCCACACCAAACAGTTACCTTTGGTGAATGTAAGGGAATTGCTGTGACTGCATGTGGTGATTTGTCATCCCAAATTCGGCAGTTCTGGGTATTCACAGTTCCATTCAGGTAAAAGTGGGCCTTGTCTCCCCATAAGATTTCCATGGCCAAGCAGCATCCACCTCAATTTTGTCAAGAAAGGTGAGAGCAAAAGTCAATCGCTCATCATGGTCAGGGTACAGTAACTCCTGTACACGGCTGATCTTGTACAGATAGAAGTTGATAATCTTTCGTAAGATTTCGTTAACACTCTATTTTCTATTACACAGCACCAAATATTCCCCTAGTGGTGACTTTTGGAACTAATTTGTTTTTTCGCGGAATCCTTCATCCCCCGTCTTGTTTAATCTTCCTACAAAATGTGACATCATTCTCGCAAATAGATCGCGCTACAGAACACTGTGAGTCAGTTTAATTATGGCTACCCGGTATTTAAATAACTGAACAACTACATAGTTTTAAACAAAATACTAGAAGTGTTTTAATCTTCAGTCAAACATACACAGCAAGAAATCCTATCTGATACAAGCAATATATCATCCGTGCAATAAAAGGTAACTAAGATTTTCAGCACCCGAAGACAACTGAAGATTCTGCTACTTACCAAAATGCACTGAATCTTTGAATTTAGTATCTCTTGGATGGTATATTGTCCCTAGTTACATCACTGTTTTTCAAACAAAACAAATATATGGGATCATTCAACACGTACATACAAACAGAAGTAGTTGGGACATCAGAACTTTACTACTGACCACATAGGTATAGTACTGTCACGATTAACTAAATAATTCCAGCCCAGTTTTGAGAGAGAATACCTCACGGGATGGTCTGAAGATCTATCCTTTTCTCCCTATCACCACCTCTCGGAGGATGTTCTTGTTTTTTAAGTGCTTCCGTGCAGCATGGATACTATATGGTTACAAATAAGCATTACATCAGCTGAGCAGTTCTCCAGTATAAAAGATCCAATATACGGAATCATCTTATAGTACTAATAAGATTGTTTTATATATTACAGAAATTTGGCTCTAAAAAAGGACAAAAATGGCCATACCACGGAACTGCATCGAAAAATAGAGTGGCAAACTCTATCTAACACTGAAAAACAACCCATTTATTTCTCTTATATTTGTGGACTCTTCCTTCTTGAAATCATTTATATTTTGCCTTTCCATATCTTCAAAAACAGGTTCTATTGTCTTAAAAATCAAATATGAAATTTTTCCCTCTTGGGTAGCTATATCTTTAATATATTAAGTACCAAAAGTAATTTTTAAAATGTTTCAAAAATATTATGAACATTTTTATAAAAAATACAAACTTTATGTTCTCTAATAAGGTCTGCAGAGTAATTTATAAAGATGAATTATTGCCACTTTTGATATTAAATAAAAAATTTTTTCTTAACAGTATAATCGACACTAATAAAAATTAATAATATTTACTTGATAAAAATATTCAGATTTATCCTAACAACTTAAATGAATTTATTATGAACGAATTTTATTAGATGAGTTTTTCAAGAACACAAAAGTATTTGAAATGACATCAGTAAAAATAATTCAGATTAAAGTACTTTAAAATTGTACTGACGTACTGTACTTTAAAATTGTAAAATAATTTTCACAATTCAGACATCCATTTTTCACATCCATCAAACAAAGAAATAAATCTATAATTTCAGACATATATATTTAATTATTTAAGAGATTAAATCAATTAATGTTATATTCTACAAAATGAGATTTTAATTAAAACGGAAATATGAAGATAAGTACTTTACTTTTCATTCATACTATTTCTTCTTGAGATGAGCAATAAAAAGTTTGGTTAAAATTCTGATATTTATAAAATGTTTATTTATTACATATAAATAAAAAAATGTACAGAAATTATTAAAAATTTGCAATAAAGAAATATGAAGATTACGTTAGAAAACAAAATATGAACATTCCAGTAATTGTTTTTAAGCAAAACATTCAGTAACACTTACAAAAATAACTAATTGCATAATTACGTGACAACATTCATGAAATAATAAAATATTTACTTAAAAAAAAGTTACATTTGGCGCATTACAAACTTGAAATAAAGTAAATATAGGAAATAATTTTTCGATGACAAAATCGTTACATACTAAAATAACATTCTACTTGTAATATATACGGTTTATAAAACAAATTAGTATCTTTCACACAGCATGCAAATTAACTTCACAATTTTAAACGATAAAAAACTAACTTACTTTCAATATAGGTGTAAAGTTCTGTGTCTATACTTGGAAAAGCAGTAACTAAAATTGAATTTGCTTGTGTTAATGCCATTAGGTGGGTTTAAAAACAAATACATTAAGTTCAGAAACACAAATTGCTACCGAAAACAGATGACAGTAAAGTCTAAGAAGAGGAAAGAGCAGAGGAAATTTGCTTTCTTACATATTGCCACCCAGGCAAATGTAAAAGGAAATAAATATAAATAATAAAGGAAATAAATAAAATTAATAATAAATATTTTTTAAAATGCTTACCAAAAAATTCTTTTCACATTTCTTTTTCTCATGTTAAATTTATTATTACAATAATATAAAATTAAATAAATTCTATACATTTCCCAAAGGAATTAGGCCTATCATCACCTCTTTAATAACATTACATTATTGCTTTTTAGCATGTTATTCATAAAGACAAAAATGGAAATTAAAAGTTAGTTTTTATTTAGAAAACAAAGAACTAAATAATCAAAAACTGAAAGTAAGATAAATAACAGCAGTCGCTGCGTTGTTATAATCATTTCAGATACGGCGGCAAACTCAATTCGACGGTTTAAATCGCCGTTCTTGTGTTACTTTAATATTTTGTGGAAGTTTTGTTTTGATTGTGATAATGAGTTCTGGGAGAGATTTCTTGAAGACTCTAAGAAGGCTTGATGTTCCAAACTTAAATAAATATGAAGACAGTGATTTTGATCCTATGTTTGATGAGAATAACTTAATTTCATTTTTACAGTGTTTTTGTTCGTTAACACAAGATAATGTTTTGACGCCGGAAGAGATTGCAGAGTATGTTACAAAAATATTTTTATTGCAAAACGATGCCATGGTGTAAAAATGGGCAATTTTCATGTAACTTACTGCAACAACCAGGATATTAAGTCAAAGACAAAATGACTAATGGGTCACTTTGTCCATTACATATTCAATTGCATATAAATTATGAGGGAAAAAAATAAATACATTTTTAGTGTTAATTGTAATATTGAGAACTTTTATCTATATTTAAATTAGATACTTTATGATAGAATGAGCTTAAGATTTTATTCCGTGTTCGCTTTCTTGTGATACTGGATGTTAAATTGGCTAAAACATCTTAAAACACATACATCGATTTATAGTAATGCTTTTCTTCTGTAGTTTATCAATGGATTGTGCTCATTTCCCTGTCTTAGCTGGTATTTCAATAAATATTTTTTTTTAATGTAATTTTGTTTTAATGTAATTTTCGTGTTTTCTTGTATCAATGGGTTGCACTAGATCATTGATTAGAAGTTTGTAGTAATTATAAGTAGGTAACAAACAACACTGGTCAATAAAGATCTTGGGTTTTTCTGTAGAAAAGGTTGCTGCGTGAATTGACACCAAATATCGATATTGACACAATTTTCTGTTAACCCAGAATGTTTTTCCCAATGTTATGGCGCACTTTTTTGTTAGATACCAATGTTTTTCTTAAATTTAATCTGATTGGAACTTCTTAGTTTAGTGATCGAGGACTATGTGATTTGTGGTATCCCTTACTACAAATCACGTTGTAGCATTCATTATTTTAATTAACCAAATTATTTTTAGTTTGAACTTTCCTATCGATATCTCAAAGTTTCAGTTGCTGCCCGAATTTAGCGCGAGCGAGATATTTATGCAAATCGCATATATCTGTTAGCAGTTTAAAAGGGAGGAGTTAACGAGGGGAAAAATGGTGCCTTGGATTTATCGCTGTAAGGCCATGCGCGCCAAGATTTCCTCTGTCTACTGAAAGTTCGCCTTCATAGGCATTTGCAATTACCAGTGTTTGCTAGTGAAATTCGCATTATTGCATTTCACTGAGAGTTAAGCTTCCCTCGCCGTCCTACTTAAGCTAAGTTAGGTATTTGAATTTGTTAACACACTTTATTTCATATTATTTTAGTTCAGCCCAAGTAGTGGCTTACTCTCAAGTTGGAGAGTTGTAATTATTTGAATTAAAGGGTCACTTTTAAACCCTCCTTCTGACTTTGTAGTTCTTCAACACTAAAGGACATAGCCTAGATTTGCTCACTGTCCTCCACATAGGCTTTCACAGCGTATGCTCACAAAGAAAGTCAAGAGATTGAAGGAGAAACCTTATAACGCATTTTGAACTCTTTAAATTTTAATTGCCATTATTTTTGTTAGCTAGCTGGTTCTAATTAATCATTGTCCCATCATTTCCACAAAATGCGTATGCCTGAGATAAATCTAATTTTTTTTCCATTTAGAGTGAAAAGGTAAGAAAGCTATTAGTAATTGCATGGCCATTCCTAGCGGGATGCAGCTTGTAAAACTACACGGGCAGGGAAAAACAGGGGCAGAAGGACTCTCGTGATACCACAACTAAATATTTTAAATTCATTGTAAGTACTTGTCATATATAAGTACTTTTTCTACAATTTGTCATATGTAAGTGCTTAGTGAATATGAAATAAAAAAATTTTGTTGATCATTGAGCATTTTTTTAAAATTGGGTGGTCGCAATCCTAGGAATGTATGTGGCTGAATAATTGATGTGTAAATGAAGGCTTAATTAGTTCTGAGTATGAATGTCCAGTTTGTAAGAAAGATCTGTATCTAGTCAAGTATGAGGATTGATTGAAAGGCTATCAGTGGATCTTTCTTGATAAAGGTGAAATGCTGATCATTGTAAGAGTTCTGGAAGGAAGGGTATATTGTTTGAAGAAGGACTTTTGTGATCGTGACAAAATTTGGTATGCAAAAACATCTTGATCGAACATACAAATGATCAAAGTTTCAAGGCAAATGAACAGGAATTGCAATCATAGTGTGCAATTCTCAAAGTATAAAACCAGTAATAGAGGTAGAATATTTTTCTATTTTTGTTGCTGCCATTGTAATTCTGTAAACAAGCAATTAAAGATGCCATTATGACGATATCGAAGACTTTACAGACAACTAAACGACTTCGAACATTGTAGTGTTGCGTGAAGCTGGGTGGTCATACTGAGCAAAAGGCCACCACCTGCAGCATACAGACACTGCTGTGCAAAGATGTTGGCAGCAATGGCTGCTACAAGGAAATTGACGATGAAATGAAGGCTCTGGAAGCCAAAGGAGCACAAATGTGAGGCAAGATAGGATGATTATTTGCCAGGCCCGAACTGCCCCAACGGTACCATTGTTGACTATTCAACACATTACAGCCACATCTAGACCTCCCGTGGTACCGTCCACCATCTTACGGTGCTTGTCTGAGGCGGGGCTACGCTCACAGAGGCCTTTAAGATGTTTGCCTTTGACCGCACGACATCGGCACAGTTGTCTGGAGTGGTGATGCAGCCGATCATCATGGCTGCCATCAGACTGGCATCATATGATGTTCAGTGATGAATCCCACTACATTCTTGAAGCAGATGACCACGGTGTTCGTGTCTGGAGAGGACGGGGCCAGGGGTCCCAATCAGCCTTTAATTTACAAAGGTATACAGCCATAACCCCTGGTGTGATGGTGTGGAGCGCTATTTCTTACGACAGCAGGTCATCTTTAGTCATCGTCCGTATGTCTTTAACAGCTCAACGATCTATTGATACCATCCTGTGGCCTGTTGCATTACCTTTCATGGCACGTCATCCTGGGGCCATTTTCCAACAAGATTATGCCAGGTCACATATCGCTCGCATATC
This sequence comes from Stegodyphus mimosarum, assembly GCA_000611955.2. Taxonomy (NCBI): domain Eukaryota; kingdom Metazoa; phylum Arthropoda; class Arachnida; order Araneae; family Eresidae; genus Stegodyphus; species Stegodyphus mimosarum. The sequence goes on along the minus strand of KK112263.1, from coordinate 316,608 downwards.
TCTGGACTGTCTGCATGCGGTTGATACTCTTCCTTGGCCAGCAAGTTCACCTGACCTTTCACTAATCGAGCATGCATGGGACATGGTAGGCCTCCAGATTCGGGTACCACAAAATATTGCAGATCTGGAGGTACAGCTGATGAATGCCTGGCAGAATGTGTCGCAGGATGACATTAGGAACCTCTACCACTCCTTGCCTCGATGAATTCAAGCATGCATTGCCACCAGCGGTGGTTTGACCAACTCTAATTTAAATGCTCAATGGGTGATTGTGAGCCGTGAACAGGTACTATGACCTTGATTTTTAATTGTTTTATTATCTGTGTATGAGCTATGCATGTGTTCAGTTTCATCAAAAGCAATCACTTCCTTCATGGTGATTCAGTTTTTTTTGCAAAAGAGTGTATTTGTGGGTGCATGAAGTGGTTGGAACAAATCTACTTATAAATGAGATGAATCAATGTGAAATAAAACTTTGGTTGATTGAAGAAATTTTTGTAGAGAACTGTATATGAATGCATGTGTAAAAAGTGAAATGGCTGGCAGTCTTTAAGTGGCTGTGGAGAGACTGTTGAAAGCAAGTTTGGAAAAATGAAGTATAAGAGTAGAAGAGTGAATAGAAAGTAGGTCTTTAGTCGTCTTGGAAGAAGAAGTGGAAGGGTTTTACTTTTTCTATTTCACAGAAGAGACTTTGGACTTTGTTGAAGCTCATTTCTTGAAAAATAATATCTGAAGCCACAGTTATCACAGACTGCTTGAAAGCCTTGATTACTGCTTGATTGCCTCAGTAATCAAGGCTTTCAGCAATTACTACTTCATTTACAAAAACCTTGGTACTGTCACCCATATCAACACTATTGAGGGTATGTGGAACCATATTAAGCGGGAGTCTCCGACAGTCATTCTCCCCATGTATAAAATGATCACTTTTCACCCCCTCAAAAAAAAAAAAAAAGATTGAGAATTATGCGAATGCAAACTCAGCATTGCACACCATGGTCACAATCACTGAAAAACAGTTGAAACCTCAATGAAGCTTTCCAACATAATGAACATAAAACAGGGCGAACTCCATAGCTCCTTTACAGTTTGTTGCAACAAATGCACTTAGTGCAAACAGACATATTAATCAAATAAATGGTTGTTGAATTTTGCAAGTGAACATGCATTCCTAGGTTACCACATAAATACCTTTTGATAACATTATGGGTTTTCACATATATAATATCTGGTGACATTGTGAATGACCTTTTTGTGGCTTTTCAGTGGTGGTGAATATAGTTAAAAAGTACCTTTTCTTCTTTGTTTTGGCATGTGACTACATTTCAAAAATCACTTAAATTATATTTCTTAAGTATGACTCTCATCAAGTATAACATTTCTGTTCTGTATTTAGAGTAATTCTCATATATGAAAAACTTATTCCCAGAGTTATAATATCCCAAAGCATACTTATTATGAAGGGCATTTATTTTATCCTTTTTAGGTATTCTTCTTTATCACCTGCAGAATTGGCCAGATATGAAATTTTGTTGAAAACTGAAGATGTGCAGTATCCTGAAAAGTTTGAGTCTGAGAAACGGTAATATTTAAAGTTTTATTTCATATATATCATCTATACACATGCACATATACACTATTTTTAAATGTAATTGTAAACTTGTTTTCAATATAATTGCAATGATAAAATAAATATTACTAAGAACTAATTTGTTAAACTGGTCACAGTTAATATTAAATACCTTTAGATTATGAATACAAACAGTTAGTATTGTTTACTATGTTTTCCCAATGTTCCAGCATGATTGCTTGCATTTCAAAACAAATCTATGTAGGATACAAAAAAACCATTATTGGAACTGAAATAGTCATTTATGGCCAAACTTGTTAAATCTGAGAACCTGGTGTTTCTAAATGTCCAAAGCTAATATTATTTTAAAGTTATCTTGAAATTATTTCTGAAAAATGATTATTGATATACATATCGGGTTTTAACGAAAGCTTCCTGTCATCACCAATATATCTACACAAACAGTTCATGTTGGTATGTTTAATCATATTTTGTCAAATGATTTTTGGCATTTGAAAGAAAGAGACTTGGTTTAGAACACTGTGTTGTGAAATCTGTAAAAAAAATATAGTTATCATTAAGTACATGGTGTCTGAAATAGAACTGTCATACTACCATCATTTACTTCCAGTTCTGTTGCAAAAATTCAGCTACTGAATCTCACCAAATCATGTATACAACTTTAAGCACTTATGTTGCATCATATGACACTATAAAGGTTTGGTACCAAAAGTTCAAAAACAAGGACTATGACATTCAAGAAGCAGAGCACTCTGGCTCTGCTACTGATGTTGATGAGGCCCGCCTGCAAGAACTTGTGAAAAAAGATTTGTATGCAACCATCCGAAAGCTTGCTAAGGATTTAGACATTATTGTCATGTGCATTGGTCGCATTATTTATTGCATAAACTTGAGGTACAAGTTCAATTGCTGGATGCCACATGAGTTGTCTCAAGCAGACAAGGACAGACATGTTCAGGCCTGCGCTAACCTGCTTGAATATCAATGCAAGGATTGTATAGTCACTTGTGATGAAAAGTGGATTTACTTCAACAACACAGGCCAAAAAGGGCATTGATCTGCATTCGGTGAGCCAGTCGGCAGCGTCGCAGAGTGCAATTTGACTAACAAAAAGATCATGCTTTGTTTCTTTGTTGACCTGTCATACTATTATCCACAAAGAGTATCTGGGAAAAGGTAAAAACTCTCAATTTAAGGAGTACAGCGAGATGCTAGTCCATGTTGATGCTGTTGTCAAGGAAAAACATTGAACTGACTTTCAGTGCTAAAAGGTAATATTCCATCAAGATAAAGCAAGACTACATGTGTCTGTATTCACCGGCTGGAGTCTGTACAGACTCGAATGGGATCTTTTGCCACAGCCAGATGTTGCTCCTTCAGACTTCAGACTTCTACCTTTTTTCACACTTGCAGCTACATCTTTCTGGTTGATCTGTTTTTGGACTTGCTGCCATCAAGTTTCTGGACCGAAAGTTTTGAAAAATTACTGAAACGTTGCCTGAAAATCATAGATTTGGATGGTGATTACTAACCATACTAAAGGTGCGGCTTTCATGTTTTTTTTTTTTCTAACTTTGTTAAGAACTTTTTTTGACAGAAAACTTTCATTACAACCAGATATTTTAAATTAATTAATATACATATTTTAACTATTAATGACTATACATATTTGAAATTATGTTTTGGTGCTTTTGATACATGCATGTTATCCGATTGACTCTGAAAGTTTAATACTAATGAAACATTAAAGTTAGGAGAGATCCTGCTTAGTAGCATCAATCTTTCTCTGAAGAAACTAATGAACTAATTCTTTATTTGATAAACTTTCGCTATTTGACCTACTATGTTTTTTCTGTTCATAAAAAGACTTTCATTGATTTCTACTATTTTGTTAGACTTCCTATTTCTACTATTTTGTTAGACCTTTCTAAACAAAGCTTCCAGTAAAACTGGAAGTTTTGTTTAGAAAGGTTATGAGTGAAAACGGTAAAACTGCATATTACGGACCAGTTTGGCGCGTTTTCGAAAAATCGTCAAATCGGTTATTTTGGCACGTTTTTGAAAATCACTAACTCATCATGTCGCCACATGAAATGGTTGCAAATTTGAATGAATCCTGCAAACATGCAAAAAATTGATTATGTAAACATGCAAAAATATCTAAACAGCCTGTAAACATGCAAAAATATCTAAAACAGAAGTTCAAGAAAAACAACAATAAAGTAATTGAAAGTTACTATGTATTTTATGTAATCAACAGTGTTAAAGCTTTTCATAATATATACCATTTTTAAGACAGTAGCAAAGTGGAGTAAAACGTTTTAGCACGAAATTTAAGAAATTGTAATAAGTGGTAAATGAGCAATAAATGATTGGAAAGCATTGATTCATATTTAATCTAAAACTTTAAAAAAAAAATGTGGAAGAAAAAGGAAGATAATTCAAAATTTCGATCTACTGAAACATGAGCAATAGTATAGTAAAAAAAAAAAAAAAAGTGGTTAAACAATTTTAACTACATAATTTGTATTTTTACATTAAATTTTTATTTATAACAAACAGTAGAAACTCACATTTGTTTATATCCATCCAATGTAACAATACAATGAAGATAAAATTCAAAATGGCGTGCTCATTTCAACCATGTGCTTAACCACATATAAATGGGCACACACCCCCATTAACAAAAATCTGTTGCATCTTTCATTTCTATTAATTTCATACTATTTTTACACTTAGGACATTTGTACATATTCGCAATCAAACTATAATTCATGCACCATTCTATCACACATCTTTCACCCTTACCTTGCAACCGAATCAAATAACTCTTTCGATGCCAGCTATTTTGCTCACACAATCTACTAGAAGCACAGTGAAATCAAAGAATATGTATTGTCAAGTCAAAGAATATGATAGATGTTCTTTGGTGAAAGACAAAAATTCAAGAAGCCCGTTTAAATACTATAAACTGTAACTTTAAACCCTAACGATTTCAATGACACCAAGAGGTTACCAGATTTGGCGCAATTTCGCTCCATTTGGCGACTGGCCCCTAATCTGCGGTCTAGCCGTAAAAACGTCCCCAGGCAACTGTTCCAATCTGTTACTGTTTTGTCAGCCATATTCACCTGACCATATTGAGTTCATTAATGCACAAATGTTTTGATGGTAGGATCCCATAACTTTGAAAATAAACCACTGTTTGTGATTCTGTAGAAGACACATCCCAAATCAAAATGGAAGTGAAAAGTACAGCACTAACAGATAAGTTTTCCCCATGTACACAGCAATCTGTTTTTGCTTCAGAACAATTCAGCATCATGTGCAGTCTTGGCTTAATGCACATTAAACATTGCAAGCTATTCATGACATGATGCAAGCAGGCTACTGAGCTTGGCACGGACTGACTCCCCGTTAACACAAAATTCGGTACTTACGTATTATGACGACTACCTAGATATCTCGTCAAATCCGGCGACCTTTGTATGTTATACAGGTTGAGCCTAACATTGGTTATAAGCGAGATTTGAACCTGAGCCCTTCGGCACGGCAGTCGGCGACGCTAACCACTATACCGGTTGGGCGGCTATAAAAAAAGGTTAACCCTAATATAGGTTATAGAGGGCGCTGAAATAAAGAGTATTACCAGTTTTAAGTAAGTTAACTATATTGTGCTGCCATCTGTTATTTAAAGTTAACACTAAATGCCTCTCAATTTTCTAAAAATTTGTACGCATATTATGTATCAAAAATATAATTCATTTATGTAACTTTCACTGAAGCTTATTCAGAAGTAAGTTTAATAATTGTTAATTATCATTTACAGTAGTAAAAATAAAAAAGATTAATTTTTTCTATTCGTATTTGGTATATCATTTTTTTATATGTATACATATATATATATATTCGGGATTTTAGTATTTGAAGTTTTTGTTCTTTTATAATTGGGGCTTTTATTTTTAAAAGAATTTAAATTAATTTGCTTTGATGAAGTTCTTTTATTTTATTTATAAACATAAACTAAAAAATGTCAATGAAGATTTTTATCTCCAAATGTCGCCAAGGTAGTCGTCATAGTACGTAAGTACCCAAAATTGTTGATAAATGTATTCTTCGATGTAAAATTTACTGCTTAATTGGCACAGTCTGTGTTGCCATTCTTGACCATATTTACGTCTACGTGACATTATATTTTATGTAAGACATAAGTGACGACAAATTAACAGAGCACCAAGTGAGAGAAGAAGACGTAGATTCCAATACAAATGTGTGGTTAAGAACAATTCAGTTTTCGTTTGACTATTAGCTAATTTAGGTTTCACTGTAGGAATTTTAATATTATTATTATTGGCTGAATCTGTCATTTGCAATATATAAAAATTATATGACAAAGATTAATTTTTAAATGATACAGTTGAGAAAGATCACATTAATGAAAAAAATTAATCTTTAAATCATGAAATGATTGCTGTGCACTTCAGAAGACACCTGGTTATCACAAATTTGTGTAGCAGCAAGGCTTGTTCTGGAGATAATGTCTTCAGAATGCTAATCTATCTTATATAATTGTGGAGAGATGCCTTTTTGGAGATCATTCTAAGAGAAACTGGCTTGTATTCTCATTAACCATGAAATTGGTTATATAAATTTGTGTATGTGTGTTAATGTTGTTATGTTTTAAGAAACTTATTTTGTTCTTTATTATTTTTAGTAAATTGAACTAAGTATAATTTTTTCATTAAATATCAGACCACACATTTTGACTGCCTGTTAAAAATATGTCTATTTAAATTGTTGATAGCACTCTTTTCAAAGATATAATGAAATAAAAAACAAATATATATATATAATAATACATTAAGGATTATTGAAAACCAATAACAATCTGATAAAATATGCAGTTGTAAGTTAATTTACTACCAGCCAACTAATTCCCTTTCTTATTAATTTTCTGTAAGCAAACTATTTTTTTTTCTTTCTCATTAATTTACTGCTATTGCTATCTGTATTGAGAGCACAGATGTGCCTTGAAGCTTATGTGTGCAAATGTACATTGTCAGTTTTCTGTCAGTTGTTCTCATATCAACTTCTTGATTCTTGAAAACTAGCTTTCTAAATTAAATCTCGGATGGTAAAACACTACTTGACCAAAATATTGAAAAATTACCACTGAATCAGTTAGCCATAAAAATAGTCATATTACTTTTTTATCAACTTTTCCCCTCTTTCTCATGTCTTCCTTATTAGAACATGTGTTTTATTATGTAAAAAGCAAACACTAGCATGCAAAAGTAGTGGACTGTGAAATTTTAGTTCAGGAGTTGAACTTTAAATACCTATATATAAATAGATTGTTAATTAGAATTTCTGTTGTATTAAAATAAATGTATAACAAAAGCAGAAACAGCAAAGATTCCTATAAATTTTGGTATTGCTCTGTTATTGGAGCAGGATTCAGAAATGTATGTATGTATGCACATATGGATGGATATATGTGTTCATGTATGCATGTATATATGTACCATAAGGTATTTCTTCCACCTTCTTTGCATGCCTTCGTGATGTAGGGGTCAGCACACTCAACGCGTATTCAAGAGATTCGTGGTTCGATTCCTGGCAAAACATTGCTCATTTTTCACATCTCCTGCTTTTCAAACAACCTAATGACTTTACAAGTGGCACCCAAAATAAAAAGATGGTGGATGATAATTCTCCACCACCAGGATTCGGTCCCCTAATCCCCAGTCGCCCTTTAAAAGGGAGAGTATATAAGGTATTTCTTCCGCCTTTTTCACATGCCTTCGTGGTGTAGTGGTCAGCACGCTCGATGCATATTCGAGAGGTCCGTGGTTCGATTTCCGGCACAGGCGTTGCTCATTTTTCACATCTCCTGCTTTCAAAATAACCTAATGTCTCTACAATGCTTACATATGTATATGTATGTATATGCACACATTTAGACACGTACATTCACATACACATGTGTATACATAGTTATGTTTCTGAATTTCGTCCCGATAACAGAACAGCACCTAAATTTCTTGTAAGAGTATGCCACATAATTTTTAAATTTTTGTTGTTGATAAGTGTTTGTTTACAAGCATTTTTATTTCTTGTACATAATTTTTAAAGATATTTTGAAATTTTTAACTCGAAATGTATTAGAAAATGACAGTTGTGTTGAAAATAATATTTATTATTTTGAGCCATTTTAATTTTTTTAAATAGAAAGTAGCTTAGCTGGAGTTATATGAAACAAAATCTTACTCAAAATTATTCTTTTCCAAGTTTAGTTTAGGTAAATGAGATTTTACTGTAATTAAAAAAAAAAAAAAAATAAAAAATCTGAAATGTTTCAGATTTTAAATTACGTCCAAAGGGACGTTTATTTAACATTTTGTGTGTTACCTTTATTTGTTAAATACCATGTTCTTCGCACTTAAACCATAAAATTCAGTTCAACAGCAATATCGCAAAATAATTTTAAATTGAGCATATCTTTAGAAATTTCGGTACACGCTCTCACGCACTGGAGATAAAAATGTTTTTGTGTACAACGTTCGTATTGCTGGCTTTGAAATCTTTGAGTTTGTTAATGAAAAATTCGTTAAAGTATTAGAGAATATTGTTACGAATTTCACATTTATTTGGCTATTTATTTAGAACTGTGATTAAAATTCCTTTTTATTTTCTCGTGCAACGCACGCAGACGATTTTTGAAGAGAAAGCTACGCCAAAAAAAAAAAATGCATACATTTATGCAGATTTTTCATTTTTTAAAATTTAATGCACAGCGATAACATTTAGTGGCAACAATTTGAAAAGTAATACGCCGTTTTTGTGTTTCCGACGCAAAATCGCAAAACGAAAGTAATAGTCCTTTGGGACTAAATCCCTTTGGACTAAAAGAAAATATTTTTCACTTATTTGTACATTTTTAGTTATTAAAAAAAACATTTTCACAGCACCATATTATCATAATAATCGACTTAATTGTACATTTTTAATTTTCACTGGTAATACGAAAAGTACGATATCATTCTTCCTTCTCCTTGTCCAAAAATAGTAATTTTTGGTTTATTAGAAATAATTTATTGTATTTCTTTTTTCTCATTTTTCTAGAGAAATAAAATTTCTTGAAGAACACCTGTCACAAATTGAAAGCCATAGTAAAATTCTTGAAAACCAGAAAGAACTTGCTAAGTAAGTAAAACATTTACTTTGCATAGCTATAAGTTGAAAGGTTTCAAAATCAAGACACATCATTGCTTATCGAAAATTGTTTCCTTTTTTTTTCTTTTTTTTTCCCATTATAGTATTTAGAATAATGTAATGCTGCATCTATTATAATACATTTTAACATCAGCATTAGTCCCCCCTCATAAAGTATTTTTAATGTATAAAGTCATTTGAAACTGAGAAATTATTTTAGTTCCATTATTTTAGTTGTGGTTTTACTTTTAATTTTTAATTTAAACTTCATGATTTAAGCATCATTTCTGTATTATCTAATACGTACAATGAATTTTAGACAATATGAAGAACATCTTTACGAAGAGAAGGAAGCCTGTGATAAAGTACTACATGGTGTTCGATATGTGTTCCAGGATTATTCTGTGTCCAAGGTTCCCAAACTGGAAGAGGAGGTATAAATATTTTGGGAGATTGCTTTCTAACTTCCGATTATTAATAAATCAGTGGTTATTTAATTTTGATTTCTTCATTAAAAATTTTTCTCTTGTCTTGATTTCATTTAAAAATGAATCATATTGGTATATATGTGTAGCTTTTTCAGAAACAGTTATTATTATTATTAATTACTCTTGGTCTCCTGGTAGATTACCAAATCTCCCAGTTTATAATTTTAACCTTGACCGCGGAAAATGTTTCCATGCAGAAAATGAAATTTATTGAATCAATAGAATTTAAATTGTGCAAATTCCATTCTCCCATCCCCTCTTTTAAGAATAATTTTCCTTGTAAAATTTTATTTAATCTAAACCCTCTTAATTTACTATAGACATCTGTAGAATGTTTTATGAAAATTCAACCAATTTTTAATCATTTAATATTTGCATCTAATTGCATTTATCATTAAATGGTACATTACTAACTTTATCTATTAAATAAGATGTATGTTAATTATTAATTTAATTTTCATTATATATAAAAGTAATTTGATAAGTGAAACTTTTTTTTCCTACTTCGAATTTCCTCAGTAAAGAAGACTGCAAAATAAAATTACCAAAGGATATAAATGGTATACTATCTTATTAAATATTAATATGTTTTACATCAGAATCATATTATAAATATTTCAATATCCATAATGATGCATCATATAGTGAGTTAGGAGTTCTTATGAAAGGGCATTGTCCCACAACTTGCCATAAACTCTGGAATTTTTTTAGTTCAGGGTTAGCAACTATGATTACATTACTGAGTGATTAATATATAAAGTGCTTTAAAAATACTTTTATGTGTAAACTAATAACATTGGTTACAAAATGCCCAGCTGTGGTACGATAGCTTCCCTGCAAGGCGGGTTGGGGTTGCCAGGAAATGGGAAGGGAAGACAGGGTTGCCATATTTCATGCGAAATCACCCATTTGGCGACAAACTTGCTGATATGCCATAGACAGATAGAGAACATACCAGAACAAATTCTTATCGGTTTGGCCTAGAAGGTTTTCGAAGGCAGGTCAAAAACTATATAAATACTGCCTGTACGTGGAGTAGCAGTATATTGTAGGGCATTGTCAAGTTTTATCTTGAGTGTTTTGGACTGAGTTGGGAGCTGTACTTTAGTGTTTTGCTATGAAGCTGTCTTCACCATTATAACCTGGTAACCTCGTGTTGCTAATTGTTTCAGCGTGTTTGCCATAGTTCTTTTATGACTGTAAAATGTGGTTTTGGAACTGTCTTGAGTAATACTTGCTAAATAAACTGTGTTTTGATTCTTCATCAAGTGTTGTCATCAATCACTCCAAATCCACGAACCTGTAGAATGCAAGAATATATTTGTAGAGTTTGTGTTTAGTTTCAACAAGTTATTTTATTTTAATTGTCTTTTTTATCTTGCTCATTTACATTTTCCTGCCAGAATGTAAATTTCTAGTGCATATAATATTCACATGAGGTTGAAATAAAAGAGCATTTAATGGAAGGTTTTAGAGGGTAGAATCAGATTGTGTTCTGCTTGTGTGAAGGCCACATTGCTAGTTTGATTCTCTTGCTGGTATTCTATAGTCATTAAGGCTTGTTATGCCAACCTTAGGTCAGAATCAGCTTCCTCATTATTCTATTTATCCAGCTGTTGGGCTAACCTACTTGTCTGAATGGGGTCCATTACACACTTTCTCTGTTTCTGTGATACTTAGAAGACATAGCGGTAATTCATTTGTCTTAAGAGTTCTTGCACATTTTATGTTACCAAAAAACATGAGACTCTACATTTTAAATAAAATCTATGCATTTATAAAGAAATGTTTCCTTTGTTTAGAAAAGGGTAATGATGTAGTATACTATCTTTTGCTTTTAATTAGGTATTTATTTCTTATGTGGTGCCACTAAAACTGTTCTTTTTTTAAATACAAAAATAAATGCAAATAATTTTTTAAAATAAACAAAAATGGCTCCATTTATTAATTTAATAATCTATACATTTTTAATTCTATTAAATCTAAATTTCCTCCAATTTTATGAAACAAAAATAGAAGTAGCTCTTAAAATGCTGTTTTTATTCGATCAGCCATATACATTACAAACGTCATGCTGCATGGCCAAAATGTATCATCACTTGTATCAGTCGATCTGTTCTGTGCTTCTGTGAAATAGCATAGAAGCATTTGTGGTGTGATACTCCACAGACTGTGTAAAAGCTTTAGCTTAAAAATCCTCCAAGTCAATTCAGTTGCTTGAGTATTCTTATTGTCTGCAGGATTGACAAAGTGCTTTTGGAGGCACTTTGTCAATCTTGCAGACAATACTTGTAAGGGGCTGGGAAGATGAGGATACAAGTTTGATGACTGTATCCTCATCTTCCCAGCCCCTTATAATAATTGATAATTGAGCAAACATTTCTGCTGGATGAAGCTGCTGGATGGGATGCTACATCATTACCTAAAAAGGGAATATGATTTAAAGTAGCTTTTATTTCATTATAAGAAAGATGGGAAATGATTTTATGGGTAAACATTTGCATTAGAAAACTGATAATTTATAAATCGGCCTTATTGCAGTGCTTGCCTATATTCTAATTTATTTTTTTCCTATTTTATATCACTGGATTAGAAAGTTTCTACAATTTATTTATATTCCTTCCTTTTTGTTATTTTTACAGTATGTTTTTTATTTTTATTTATTAAAACTTTGTAAAACCGAACATGAGGAAGAATGAAGGTAATTTATATTACCTTTATTTTATTTATACAAGGTACTACTTGATTTTGATGGCCCCCGCCACATGTAAAAAATGGTATCCAAATGAAGGGCAGTCATAAACACTTTTGACTTCTATTTGATGAATTTGAAGAATAATAAACAGTATATGACACAATAATAATAGGACACAATAAATAACAAATATTCAATGCAGTAATATACCTGAAATAAATCCAACAATAAATAATAGTAGCCGATAAAAATTGCAGTAAAAACTGACGACTGTTTGTTCATGCGGCAAGAAAACAATGCTGACAGGGCACTTCCACAACAGTGGATATTCAGCAGATTATGCAGTGAAAGTGACGAGTGATTTCTTGCTCAGGCTCCAAATCAGGAAGCAAGCATACTGACATCAACTATGTGAGAACATATTTAATTCTTTTGATCCAATAACAGGTGCTCCCACCCAAAATACAGAGCTCTGTTAAATAGCCAAACAAAAAACAAATTTATTGCTCAACATAATCTAAGGTAGTATCTTTCGGAATACATGTGGTAGAAATCCTATTGGAAATATAAGCTTTTTGATGCTATGTAAAAGCAGTTGCGGAGATATCGCAGCCACAAACTGTATGCGAGTAGATAGGTGATAATCGTGACATCGTTTTGATAATGGGGGGTCGTGAAAATCAAGTAGTTCCTTTTGTTTTGATATAATTTATATATACTACTTTTGCATATTTAACTTTTTGTAGAAAAGCAAGAGAAACTGAAACTTTGTCTTTAAAAAATAAGAAAAAAATTACTGATTTTTTATGCCAGAAATATCTTTATCAGAGTCTTCAAGTTTTAGAGATATATCATGTTACATTACTAGATATTTATCATCCATGTGATTAGATCAAAAACTGAATCAGAAGTGTAAATATTTTGGGACATCATTTTCTAGTTTCAAATTTTTAATTTATCTTTCATGCACCTACCAACTAACTAGCTATCACTGAACTGCTACTTGATATTCCACATAAGATCTTTTGCTTTCAAAAACTGTAATTGTTTAACAACCTCTTCAACTGTAATTGTTTAACAATGTAAATAATTTAAAAGCAGTAAAACTTCATCTTAATGATTTATAGCATCATATTATAAGTAGCCACTTGCACAGCAAGCCACCTAAAATTGTTATAACAAAGAAGAAAACATTTCTGATGCTTTTAATGAATCTAGCTAGTGCAATTTCATGGATCCAACTAATAATTAATAATAAAGGAGATAAAGAACCGTGTTTATTGCTTTTTTTCTTAATCAGCAACAAACAAATTAAATTTGAAGTTTGTTGATTAGGTAATGCATAACATATAATCACTGAGTTTGTTGACTGGGCATCTTATTTGTATTGAGCAATAACATAGTTCTTTTAAATTGCTGAGTTTTCTGATTAAATTTAAAACATAAATATCTTATGTTTTATCAACCAACATCACATTGCTTTTATTTCATAGAGTTGCTTAATCAAAATTTTATGACATTTCCACAAAACATGAAATAAATGAAGCTACAAGTTCAAACTTCAGGCTTTGAGCTACACACATTTGGGTGGAGGAATGTTGAAAATTTTTGGCTCTATGGTGCTACTATTTTCTCACAATTTGAGGAACATATATACATACATATTCTTCATTATTTAATAAAAGAGACAGCATAGCTAATTGATATAATTTATAGTATCTCCAGCAAATAATTTTATGAAAATTTGTAACATTTTTGTATCGAATAAAATAAGTTTCTAAGAATTCTTATTGTAAAGAATTTATTTATTTAGTTAATATTTCAGATAAAAAACATTCTTTTCAATTTGAAATCTTCACTACTTGTATTTTGTGGGTATACTAATGATAACTAAAAGTTTACTCTCCGGACACACACACACACACACACAAAAAAAAAAGAGGTGGCTAAAATTCTCAGCTTTTTAAATATTTAAAGAATTTTAGTTCTATATTACTAAATGAATGTTAATAATCCTATGATTTAAGTTCTATGTTAATACTATATACAGCATTTTTTTTATTCTGTACCAAATTTTAGAAATATATCTTCAATACTAAAGGAATTCTTAATATTATTTAAATGGCAAATTAAACATTAACAGATACTGTAATAATCTTCATATTCATGTTCTGTAGCCCTTGTATGATTTGCCATATTCAACTAAATAAGCACATAATCTATATGTACTGTAAATATGTTTTATGAATTTTAAATTTAATGGTTAGTTTGCTTTCTGGAAATAAGAAGTTTCGTTTTCTGGAAACAAGAAGTCTTATGTCTTAGAAGAACGATCTATCTGAAATAGATAATTATTGCAAAACCTGTATGAATTCTTCATAAGATTGATTTTGATTGTTATTCAAAAGTTATTTTCAAAATGATATCAAATATCTTTCAATAACTAATAACAGAGTTTCATTGGTTATTAATAATTAGTTTGTCAGGTCTTTCTTCAGGTATCATAAGAAAAATTTCTAAAAATAAAAATTTGAGATATTCTGTTGCATAAATGAAATTAAAATGTACTTTTCAAGCATATAAATATTTTTGTAAAATAAGTGAATTATTTAAGTTCTCCAATCACAGCAAAGTTATTATTTTGCACTCATAAATAGTGAGAACAATGAATTATATGCACTTTTTGTGCATATAATTCATTGTTCTCACTAAACAATGAATAAACTAAACAATGAAATTATTTTCTAGATTTAAAACAGAAAACAAATAGCAGAGCAAAAAAATAGGAAGTTTTAATTGGAATTGCTAACTAAAATAGAACCACAGCAAATTTGAAACAACAGCATTGCAAAACATGATCTCCTAATGATAATAACACTTACTGTTGTCAGAACTTATCAACTGAATTATATATTATTGTTGTTCCCCTTTTAAATTATTTTTATGTACTTTAATACTTCCCCTTGTCCAACAAAAAAAAAAGGGGGAACAATGATGATAATAAATTGGAAGAGAAAGTCACAAGAGTCCCAACTTATGACAAAGATTCAACAGTCTCGGTTTAAATAGAGGTTTAGTCATTATACCAGCAACTTGCTTCTCTGTAGGTATTTGCTATACAATGATTTGCTTTTTTAGAACTTTCACCTCATATGAAAAGTGTTTGATATCGATATGTGTTGTATGTCAATGAAATTTAGAGTTTTATGACAGTCTCCTTGAGCAGTGTTATCTAAACTTCATGTAACTTGGTAACGTCGCTAAATAGTCACTTTAACCAAATTGCTTTGCTCAAACACTCACTAGATGCAATTATCTCTACTTCAGTTGTCAAAATTGCTCAAACTGACTGCCTTTGGCTAATCCATGATATAGCTCCACCACTATATAATATGACTATTCCACTTGTAGATTTCCTTGTTTCTTGACATCCTCTGAAATCTGAGTGACTATAACAATTCAGTATTCCTAGTTTATTCTTGTATCATTTATTATATATGTAGCATCTTTATTAAGAGAATGCTATGTATCTGAATACACATTTCACTTTGATCCACTCATCTTTTGAAGAACTTTCAAAGTGACATGAAAGAATGCTGGCACAGTAAGCTTTGTTTTTGAAGCTGCTTTAGAAATTGTCAAAGGAAATTTGGTGAAGCCAGGAAATCTTCCAGTAGATGTTCTGGTTGCTCAACAAGAGAAATACAGTGAAGTTGTTAAGAAGTTTCAAAATGCAAATGTAATTACTATGATGGTATTAATGAATTCTATAACAGAAGAAACTGCTAAAAGATTTTTGAGACTTCTGACTACTATCTGTAATTAAATCTAAAGAAACTATCTAAACAATGTTTGAAATTTATTTTTTTTTACTTGGTACTTGAGATAAAAATCATAACATAATATCATAACATAACATAGCATCTGTTTTTTTTAACATACTTTAATATTATTCAGTAGTTTTCAATATGAAAGATTGGTAGTGATGGCAAACTCAGTCTTTTTAGCTTTTGTTATAAATAAAAATGAAATCCTGTGAAACTGTAACTGTGATAGGTTAATATTTTTTTCATTTGTTGATAACTCAAATTGTTATATATATATATATAGAGAGAGAGAGAGAGAGCAATTTATATATTATATTGCTATATATATATATATATATTATATATGTGTGTGTGTGTGCGTGCGTGTGTGTGTGTGTAAAAAAAGAATATGTAAAAGATTAAATTAGCAATATAAATTTCCCTTTTCAATTCTAAAATAGTAAATTCTCTCTACATTGCATCATTTCTAGATTAGTTCATGTCATATGACTCTTACATAATTCTGGTCATGTAAATGGAACTAAAACTCAAGCAGCCAATAATAGTTTTACAGAAGTATTTAACTATCCAATTAAAACATTTTGAGAACCAAAACTAACTCAGTCTGAATTAAGATTTCATCCTGAACGTAAGGCATTTGCTTGTTACTGTTCGGCCCTAGTTGGACTGCTGCCTGCTGCTTTCTTCTTGCTGCAAAGTTATCAAAAATGTAAACCTCTTGAAATAGGCACAAATAATATACCAAGTTATTTGTGGCTGCAATATGTTTACTGAAAATAAAATGACGATTCAATCTACCTCTACTGCCAAATTTCTTATTCGGTGTGGATCAGGATTCTGTGACATCAAAATTCTTGCTCCTCATTTACTTTTAAATTTATTTTTATTATTTCATATGTATATTATAAATGTAACCAATGTTATACTTTATTTGTTTATTTATTTTTCAAAGCTGCTTTCAACAATGAAGGATATCTCAAATATTGTTCAAGAGTTGCAATCCCTTCTTATTGAATGCAATAATGTGAGCAAAACAACTTTGGCTAATAATATTGAGCATTACCTGAGAGCTGAAAAAGATGTGTTAGATCATGTTAAAGCTTATTTACAAAAGGAATTTCAGGTTTGTATGCCTTTATAATAATTTTGTGTACTATATGTGCACACGCGCTCTTCCATGTATGTATGTGTATATGCACACAAAAACAATAATATTTGTGTCAATAAAATCTGCGCAGAAAAAATTTTAAAATATTAAAAAGATATATAAAAAATAAGATAAACTTGTCTTGAATAGCAAGCCATGGACCATGCTAGATTTATGTGTACTTGAATTTTAATTTACAACGGTTTGTATGATAAATAATTTAAAGCACATTTTTAAATGAGCAAATTATAAAATTTGTTAACTACGAATAGTTCAGTAGTGATCTCGTTAGCAGTAGAATTAAGTCTATTACGATGCAAAAAATTAAGTGAACAGCAGTTTGATCAAGCACACACTCTAAGTCAAAATATATGGCATATCATTTTTATTTAAACTAAAGTAATTGAAGATGAGTATATAAGAGTGTGCACTCTCTTGTGTGTACTATTCAGAATATTTTAACTTAATCATGCAGATATTTAACAACTCCAAAAGATATTAAAAAAAATTCTTTTTTTTTTTTTGTTTCAAACTCTCACATAATTTAATAATTCCTGCCATCTTATTTGGCTACTTATCTTTTTCCACATTATATAGTAATAAACTATTAATTTAATAGAGAAATATATAGAAATGAAAATTATCTCCTATGCAATATGAAGTGAAATTTAAATAGCGAATGCATATTATTGCAGAAATTTTTAATTGGAATTTGTAAATAATTAAACTGGAATTGTTAATTAAAATACAAAACTCAAAAATAAAATGAGAATTATTGGTGATTCTGTAGAATGATGGAAACTGAAACCTGTCCTAACCACCATCAACAATTCATAAGAAGCATGTTTCATCATTTCACTTATCTGAACAAAATCTGTTTTCCAATTTTAAATTTCTATTCAGTTTTATAAAACCCAAATTTTTAATCTTAAAATTTAATTTTTAAATAAATTTTAAAACATTCATTAATTTTTAAATTTTTCTTCTTGGTTTCTTTATAAATAATACACAGTTATGTGCATTAAATACTTTTTTCAATTCAGTGTAAAACGTATTTCCACAATTTTATTTTAAAACACCATAGGAGTCCTATTATTGATATATTATTTTCAATTTCTTTTGCTGAATGAACAGCCCTACCCCCAGATTTTGATTCCCCCCCCAGAATATCCCACATACTTTTTTTGCATAATTTAAACACATCTCCTATATATATTTTTTCATTTACTTTGTAATACTGAGCAATAATAATAAGGTAAATTAAATTTTTATAATGTTCTTAGTATTAATTGTATTTTGTAGCGTAATGAAACTTTGTTAAGAGTTTATATTTGAGATTAATAAAAAGAAAGTACCTGTTATCTTGAATGACCTGCTGTCTAGAGTTGTAAGAATAGGACTTCCTTTCTTTCTTTCTTCTTTTTTTTTTTGGTTACAAATGTGCGAAATAAATTAAACAAAATTATGAATAATAATTCTTATTAAACTTTAAAATATGTGTCTATTTCCCTGTGAGGCTTCTGTTATTTTAATTAAGAAAAAGATAACTTATTTAGTACAATATGAAAAGCATTTTCCTGTTCCAAATTGCTGCTGTTCAACTTTTCACATTGCACCTCAAAATGCTTTTGCTATACAGTCCATTCTTAGGTCCTTTTCACATATTTGAATGCAAGGTTCTTGAAAGAATGATATAACATCTTTTTCATTCTTTAATAAATCAAACGTTGCTAGCATTTTTTGGAAAAAAGAAAATGATATAAATACAGTGATTATAGGGGCCTATCCAAAGCTCTGATCATGATGGATAACTCATCAGTGACTCAGCTGCACAATTTTGTATCATGTTTAATGAATATCTAAAAAACTGGAAGTGAACTTACTGTATCACTAGATACAGAAAGTTTCGACTGTTTGTTATTGGCTTTTCCCATCCTCCCAAGTTATCTTTTTGATAAAAACTAAATGAATTTATCTCTTAGTTATAAAATTATTCTCTAAGTTTAAAGCAAATTTCCTGCCAAATGAAAAGTTTAGATTCCTCCTCTCTTGGATGCATCATAAAATAAAATGTAATTCATGCAGTGAAAGAACATATTAATTTTAAAAAAATTATTAAAATGTAAAAATGTTTCAGTTTTATTTCTGTGTAATTTTAAATATATTTCTAGTGTGAAGAAGGTGTTACATTTTCTTTAAAAATCCCTGAACGGACTTATTTAGATGAATTGAAACAAGTGCAGTTTCTGCAAAAAGTGTAAGTTATGAAATTTTATAAAATGAATGAAAAAATGAGATTTAAATACAAAATTTTAAAATTTTAATTTTTCATGTGTGAAACATTTATTAGATTATTTTTATGTAGTATTTATTTACTTACAGTTTTGTAAAAAGTTATTTGGCAAAGAAATCATTTTTGTATGTTTATTTTAGCTTGAAAATTTCAAAAGCATCTGAAGTGGATGCTATTGTGGAAAGCAGGAAGTTAGAAACAATTTTGAGATTTTATGAAAATTATAAAGAATTTTTCCATAATTTGAATATTTCTTCTGTTGCACTGGAGTAAGTTATTTGCTAGTAATTTCTTTTGCTCACTATTTTTATATAGCATAAAATAATGTAATCTGAAACTCTGTAAGCAATGCATTGTAGTTGTCATCATCATTATTATTGTGATAACAATTTATTTCAGCACAAAGCTCAATAATATTTTGGTTTCAAATATAAAGTTGCAAAAAGAGGAAAAAGAATTAAAATCGTATCTATCAGCTATTATTTCTCAGCAAGTTGATGTACAATGTTGTGAGATCAGCACTGCATGCAAAATGGAAATGTTACATTATATTCAGTATAATGAAGACAAACTACAGCCGGTAAGAGTAAATTTTAAAAGTTCTTTAAAATCTTTAATCAAATGGAAAACAAATACATATGACTTATGATGATTAACATTATACTGATAATATTTAATGCATGTTTGAAGAAATTTTCATAGATGCAACACAATAACCCTTTTTCCCCCTTCCCTGAAACTGCAACAGTTATCATAGCTTATAAAAAAGTGTTTACTAGTAAAAATGTTTTTGTGACATATGAAATCTAAAAATATAATGACATATATGATTCTGGAAAACTAACTGGAGTAAATAAAAAATTTTAGACACCTTGTAAAACAAGGGACTAAATTTTAAAGTATTTAAATGCATAAATATAATTTTAAAATACAATTTAAATATTAATCATATATGCTGCAAATTTCCATGTTAAAAGACAGCACTAAATAATAGAATATTTTGATGCACAGGATATAGACAGCTTTGAAAATATTGCAGATTCTATTTTAAAAGCATAATTCTATTTTAAAACAATATTTATACTTACTAATACTTGTACCTGAATTTCCATAATATGTATATAAACCTTAACAGAAACATGAGATATCAATCTGATATTGCCCAAAAGCCTGAAAAATTTCTTTTACAATAATCAAGAACTTCTTATATTATCATATAATTTTTAAAACTCTGATAATATCTCCAAGGGATTTTCAATTTTTTGTAACTCTGATAATATCTCCAAGGGATTTTCAATAATTTATTAAACTTTGATCTTAATACACTTTTATGAGCTAAATATCCAAAATAAGTTTCTCAAGCAGTTTTCTTTGACTTCTGTGCAATAGGCACTTTCATGAGTTAAATGCTATTTTCAGCCTGGGGGGATATATGCATTGAAACCATTCCTATATGACATTTTTAATACCATCATCATTATAGTATTAGTTTTTAATACCATCATCATTATAGTTTTGGCATATAAATAATGCTAGTACTCATTCAGTTCTGAAAAATTAAAGGGCACTTCTAACCAAATCTGGTGAACAGAGTATGTAAGGAAGAAACTGAAATTCCCTTTACTGGGTACTAATGCGGAAAATTTGAGTCTTACGTGCAGGTGTGTTATCATGCCTGCTGAGTTCATCACAGTATTTGGCTTCTGTAACTAAAAAGAGTTAGGCTGAAAGTTAGCATAATTAATATTTGTTACAGTAAATAATTAATAAGCAGTGCTAGTGCTAATTCAGCTCTAAAAAATTTAACGGAAGGGAAGAAATGGCACTTCTGGCCAAGTCTGGTGAATAGGATAGGCAAGTAAGAAGCTGAAATCCTTTGCTGAACAGTAATCTGGGAAACTTGAGCCTTACATTTATTATGCCTCCTGTGTTTGCCACAGTATTTTCCCTTTATAGCTAGCTGGAGTTAGGCTAAAAGTTAGTCTAATTAATATATTTTGTTGCAGTAAGTAATTAACAAGCAATAGTTCCTCTTCATGTCTCAGAAATGGTAATAAATGGTACTCAAAATCATTTCAGTATCTTTCTGTGTTCTGAACCTGTGGATTTGATGTCTTATTTCTTGTCACTAGCTGTTAATAAAAATTTTCTTCATTAGTATTTACCATGGGTAACCACTAAACACAATTAATCTGTTTTATCTTCATTTCTATTTTCAGCATTCGAGGTATTCTTTCAGCATATACTTTCAGTGTGTCCAACTTTTCATGTATAGTTTTTGTGTAACAATGGTGCCCATTTCTCTTGCAGTCTGAAAAACTGTAATGCATCAATTTTCCATTGCATACTCCTTAACTTTCACACACATTTTTTTTATGGGTCATGCTCATCTTATCTAGCGTCATCTGTGAATGATGCTGTGTTCAGTCTGAATGTAGTAGTCAACATTTCAGTTGTTAAGAAAAATGCATAATCGTTAACAACTCCAACCGTATATTAACAACAGACCTAAATATTGGATGTGTATTATCTTCTTTTTTTCAGGAACTCATTTACTAAGTGATGTTTGATGTTTTTATCTGACTGACTAACAATATTTCACAGCCTCACAAAAGTCAATTTATTATTATTGGCCATTCTTGCATTCATTTTTATACTTGTGAAGGATAATGCAGTTATTACTTCTGCATTCAATTTATTAATTATCAGGCACAGTGATTAACCTGCAAAAAATATTTTTTGTGTAATGTGAAATGCATTCTTTTAATGTAATAGTTTTCCTAGTACGAATCAGAATGAAGAGTTTAAATCCATACCAATGAATAAAATGAATTTCTAATTTACATAAATTTAAATTTTACTACATAAGACTTCATATAAAAATCTTAAAAACAAGGCTTTCAAGTATGCAAAATGATAATTTTGAAATATAATTGTATTTAATTTTTATGACTGAAAAGCATAAGTTTGGAAAGATGTAAATTCCTTCAAAATGTAATGTATTTTGTATCTTCAATACAAATATATATTTGAATATAAAAATATATATTTGAAATTGGAAGTTTTTCATCATTTCTTATTTATGAAAAAAGTTGTAAATAAATGTAGAAATATTTCTGGAATATAATACTTATATACATATATGTGTGTGTGTGTGTGACTTTATTTTTTAGTCAATGGAAGCTTTAGAAAATCAGAGAACAAGACTAGAATATTTAGTGTATCGACAAAGTATGAGCATAAAGAATTTGCTTAGCTTAAAGCAACTAATGAAACAAACATCAAATTTCATAGAAAAGGAACATGCTGAATTACTTAATAGAAAGGTTTGAATAATTTTTTTTTAATAATAGAATGGAATCAGTTTTGATGAAATATACAGAATATTGTCTGAAATATTTGTATATATATATCACTAATTTAATTATTTTCTTAAATTTTGTAGAATTTTATTTATAAAACTGTGTAACTTTTGTATAACATATATATGAAATCATAAAAATGATGCAAATAAATGTGCATATTTTGATAAATATGAGATGAAATTTAAAGAGAAATAGTTAATTATTGATTATCTTGGAAAGATCTTAAATATTGATTGCTTTTAAATAGTGATAATTAATAGAAATTTATTTAAAATGAGCCACAAATAAGACGTAATATTTCTTTTCATTGGTTAAAATTTTAATTCTTTTATATTATAATTAATTGCCAACCGCTGAAATGTTTTATTTCAATGGTTTGGTAATATGAATATAAACAGCACATCTTTTATGCTTAACATTTTTTCATAGGGATCTAATGTAATTGTGTATACTCCGAGCAAGAGTTTTATGAAGTACAGCAAACCATCTCATAGTAACTACGTACCATTGACAGCTACTTCTAAAATTGGTCCTTATTTCTAAGAACACTATTGATGATTATAATATTCTGCTCTAAGAAAACCATTCTCTAACATGCCAGAAACAATTAGATACATTTATTTGCAACTATTGTAATGTTTTAATTTTAATATGAATCTAAACTATTTCAAATACGACACAAATTGAGAAATGTGTCTACAGTAAGGGAAAATAAATTAAGAAAGCTGCTATTTATGCGCTTCTGAAACAAGTTTTATCCAACAAATTAAGGAATATATCTTAAATAAGGAAAATATTTAGGAAGAAAGTTGCTTTCTATTTGCTTCTCCAACAGTTTTTGTCCGTACCTTAGCATAATGTAATTTATCATATAGGCTTGTTTGGGGTGCAGTAGACTTTAAATTTTAAATAATTCATTAGATTCCTGACTTGCAACTAGTGTTACTGCATATTTTTGCTTTTCAAGTCATTGCAGTCAATCATGCTTATTTCAAAGTATTCAAGCATGGATGCTTGAGATTTTACATTTTAAATTTTGTAAATCTCACGTCAGAAAAAATTGACAAAAAAGTACAATAGATATTTGGTTTATTTTATAAACCATAGATCGCCTTAAAAAGGAAATGGTTGACAAAAGAGAAAAATCAAATAGGCGGACTTTATTTTTGGATCAACATTTTAATAAACAATGATTGTTTTTGAAATTTCTAAGAAGAATTTACAGTCTACGATATCTGTAAGTGTTTTCCCTTTTACACATAAAATCTGTTTTCTGTATTTTAATATATTATTTGCTTAAGTTATTTTAGAAAAGTTACTATAAGAGAAATTTTTTCCCAGATTTTCTTTTCCTTACTGTATTACTCATTACTTCTGTTTATGATTAATATAATGATATTAATAAACTATAAAATGAAACTAATCATTGGCATTAAATTATACCCTAATTGCTCAAAAGCTGCATCAAATCTAGAAAAAATAGCCAATAAATTAAAAATGGTGCTTTTATACATTAATTGATAGTTACATACCCCTCCCCCCCAAAAAAATCTAATAAATGTTGTTAACTGTTTCAAGACAGTGCTCTTTTGTTTAAGACATTCCCTTGGGAAGGATGGGAGTTGAAAGGATTCATACCCACAACGGACGGGGGGTTTTGCATTACTAAGCCTAACTTTGGGCGGGGGAGAATCACCGACAAAAGAAAAGCTCTAATGTCATAATTTTGGTACCATTTGAAATTAGTACTTAAGCTATCATATACATCAACATTAGCATTTAATATTTCCTTTATTGTAAATGAAAATATGTAAAAAAATTCATTACTTTGAAAACAATTTTCGGAAGTACTATTCAAATTATTCCAAAGTTTCAATTGACAAAATACATTAATAAACTTTAAAATTAATAAAAGATATAAGGAGTGCTATTTACAAGAAGAAGAAACAAAATCTTTCACGTGACGTGGAAGGCAGGCACAGCAGTCAGCTCAATCTCTTACAAAATGTCCATATCAGAAACACTAGAAATATTGTTGTCTAATTCTTTATAAAATGAACCATCAATCTAATCCATGTCACTAATTGGCTTATTTACTATGTGAGTATATTCTTCCTTTGATAAATAATGCATACTTGCCATAATAAACTGGAGTCAAGGCTTTCCAAAATAAAAATTGAAGTATGCGATAAAAATATAAGCGATAAAAGCAACATAAAGCAACAGAACCTCACATAATAACCTTAAAAGACCCTACATAGTAGCAAATAATAATAATAAAAGATACAAAGTGATATCATAAACACAAACTTTTATATCACATGGTGAGTTAAAGAGCCAAGCTCTGTTTATTTACATTGCTATTTATTGCTTTCCCTCCTGCCCCATAACAGCTGACAATAAAGTTGGGCAGAATGTGATCAAACTGAAGGTCAGGATCCTAAAACTGTGTTCAGTTCAAAATTAATGGACACTACACCTGTCCTTTAAGTTCATTCTCCAGCAGTGATGCATTGGTGGGATGTCCAGCTGTGAAAGATGTCCGTAGGGAATGGATATTGGGACGACTGTCCGAAAAGGGTCAGAGACGCAAAATATTCAGAGAGTTTAATTTTGTCA
Source organism: Stegodyphus mimosarum (assembly GCA_000611955.2). NCBI lineage: Eukaryota > Metazoa > Arthropoda > Arachnida > Araneae > Eresidae > Stegodyphus > Stegodyphus mimosarum. Next base: position 291,368 of record KK112263.1, on the reverse strand, counting down.
TTGAATAGAAAGGAAAGTAATTGCAAGGATTTTCAGTGTGGCTGCTACTGACTGAAATGCATGTAAAAGTAAAGTAATTAGTTGTAACTAGCCCTACCCACAGTAATCATATTGCTCAGTTTCTTACATATTGCATATAGCCTGGATTTTTTATTGTGTATCATATATAATGATTGGCAGCCAACTATATTTCCAGTTTGCGTGAATCCTCAAATAAGTTAAATATTTCCCTTTCTTTATAACTGGGAAATTGAAAAAAGTTTGAGTAGAGAATTTTATTAAAAAATAGCTTTCTTTTTTTAAGAGTTTTTAAATATAAAGTGTTGTTTATATAAAAATGAATAAGTAGTTAAAAGTGGATCTTTATTCAAAACTGAAGTGTTGTTTATATAAAAATGGATAAGTGGTTAAAAAAATGGATCTTTATTCAGAACTGAAGTTACTATGGATTGGATTGGATTGAATTATTTTCAGTTATGGCAAAGCACAATAGCTTTGATTTGGCATCTGCATTAAGTACTTTTGAAGAATTGGCAAGTCTACTACTTCAGGACTACAATGAAGTATTTATCCCGGTAAAAGATAGGCTAACCAATAGTAGGAAAATTTTGTACTTTCTGATTATCCGTATCCCTCTGAAAAATTGAAAAAAAAAATATATTTATGAGTCAAAGGAGTATGTTGCCAAAGCGTATTTATGTGGCCAAAAGTATTTTAGGTATGCACATATTGCATGATTGTTTTGGCCAGTACACATTGCTGACTGCAAAGATGGTTCTCCAGTGTGCTTTAACAGAGAATAACCATATTAGGCATCTTAGAGACCCTGGCATGAAATTTAAGAGATTCTTAATCATACATCACAAAACTCACCATCCTATTAAAGCCACCATGGAAATGTTCCAGTGCAAAGGTCTTGAGCCATTCTGGATGCCTCTGTAACCAACATCATCTGTGCCACAGGTAAATTGAACCTGTAAGTCATATTGCAAAAATTTCTCGTAAAATTCCATATATATTGTTGTCAAAGTGTAAAGCAAAAATATCACTGTAAGTCCTCCTTTTTACTTTGTTCCCCCCTTTTTTTAATTTTAATAAACTACTGATGCGGTAGTTGCTCTAGATAGATAGTGGGCTAGGGCTATGCCAGTTTTACATATGGTGTTGTGATGGTGCACTATGCACTTGCTCCTGTCCTGTCCTGATTGCACAGATGCCAACTTTGTGCAATTCTCTGATTTTTTTTCCTTTAAAAGCAAGAGCAGATCACTATGTATCTGGGGAAATTAACAACACAGAAAAGAAAGATTTCTAAAAAAAATTGTTTTATTTCCAATGTTTCTTGCTTTTTTAATTTTGTTGATTAATTGTTCTTATGTGAAACTAGTGCACTTCCATTCTGAAAATAGCTGCTGCCTTTCATGCATTAGCTTGGTGCAAAATTAGTTGCCAATGAGTATGCAACATTTTGGTGAAGGTGCACACAATCAGAAAGTACCAAAAATTTACTACTTCTTTACAGAATAAAAGGAAATATTCTAGAGAACATTTATAGTATAGATTTTTATTCATAGAAGATATCGATAGTCCTATTCCTTTTTATGTAGCATGTAGGGAGGTTTTAACAAATAATGAAACTGTCATTATTGTTCCATGACATAGAAATTAAACACCCAGCTGCTATTAAAATAAACAAGCTTTTTTCAATTAGCAAGTAATAATATATGACAACAAGCAATGAATGTATTAATTTATACAATGAATATATTCACGAGAACATTTGCATATTTATATTGTGAACGTAGTGTATATATGTTATGGACCTTGTATATTTATGTAGATCTTGTATTCTCTAAATCATGAGCAATAATTAAACCACTTTCACATGGAGGTTTTCCATTTGCCAGGATGACACTAGAAGACATTTACTTAAATATCAGGTCAGTGGTCATCCCTGGTGGGTCTAATCACCTGGTGGGTCAAATATCTAAAGTTTTTAATGTAAAATCTTATATATTATCAGTTAACACTGACAATACTAATGTAGCTGATACATCCAACAAAATAAGTTATATATCACTAAAGTTGGTATGCAACTACTGAACATTTTATAGCTCCTTGCTGCTATTCTTTGTATACTGTGGGCCACCGTAAATGCAAACCCTGAAGGAAGCATGCAAATAACATGAAATTTACAACATGCATTAGTGGAGGTGAGATATAATGAATTAGAATGATTAGAATCCAATGTTCCAAATGATTAGAATTTCAGTGCAGATGCACATCACATGCGCCACTTCAAAGTGCTATTTAAGGCTTGGAGTTTTCGACGATTTTAAGTTCAGCAATTGTATTTTTCATGTGGTTTTTTAAAAAAGATGATCAATTATGCCTCGTAGTAAACAGCGGTCATTGTTTGATCAAGTACTCGAGTTCGACAGAGGAAGGATAATGGCCTACCAAGAGTGTGGATTATCTTTCAGAGAAATCGGTAGTCGTATTGGACGAAACCGAACAACTGTAATGCAAATATGTGAGCGTTGGATGCAGGAGGGTATGACAGAACGACATGTTCGATCGCATCCACCTGAGTGCACCACTTCACGTGATGACAGGAACATTGTGCACATGGCAGTGACGGATCGTTTAGTCACATCACGAACCATAGCACAGCACATTCAGTCTGTAACACGTCATCCAGTGTCTGCGCATAGCATTTGATGCCATTTACAGCAGAGTGGTCTATCCGCAAGATGTCCATTGCTTCGTCTACCCTTGACGCAGAACCACAAACGTCTCCGCCGCCAATGGTGCGATGAAAGAAGGATGTGGACAGCAGAATGGAATGAAATTGTCTTTACTGACGAGTCACACTTTGTCTGCAACACAACGATGGTCGAATTCGAGTCTGGAGACACCGTGGAGAGAGAGGATGCTGAACAGCTGCGTTATGCACAGCCACACTGGTTCTGCACCGGGTATTATGGTATGGGGCGGGATTGGATATTACTCTCGCACTCCTTTAGTACACATTGCCGGTACTTTAAACAGCCAGCGCTACATCTCCGAGGTGTTGGAGCCAGTTGTCCTTCCTTACCTTCAGGGCTTGCCCACAGCCATATTTCAACAGGATAATGCACGACCACACGTGGCATGCATTGTCCAAGGGTTCTTCGTCAATTACCAGATTGAATTGCTTCCCTGGCTGGCTTGCTCTCTGGATCTTTCGCCGATAAAAAACATGTGGTCCATGGTTGCTGAACGATTGACCCAGATTACATCCCAAGCTGCCACACCAGATCAACATTGGCAAGGTGTGGAAGCTGCTTGGTTTGTTGTACCCCAAGAACACATCCAAAGTCTCTTTGAATCAATGCCGAGGCGTGTGTCAGCGGTGATCTCCAACAATGGCAGCTACTCTGGCTACTGATTCTGGAAGAAACCACACTTTACAGAAGTCTATAAATTTAACCATTTGATACTTGGTCAACATGTTATCTACTAAAAAATTTTGTTGTGATATCTCATGTCTTTCTTGGTGTTGCAATTTGGGTGGCCAGCAGTGTACATCTGGAGAAGATTTAAGCCACTGGAAGGGAGGAAGTCATAAATTCTAGGAAATGAGATTAGGTGTAGTTTATAAATACAAAACCTTATTAAGGGCTACATAAAAGAAAAAGATTGGAAACCTATTTTGTAGAGTAGTATGTAATAATAATTCAATGCAGTCCCAAAACTAAACAATGTAAGAGTGATAAAGTAAAAATTTGAATATATTCTGAAAGAGTAATAAGGTGTAAATAAAGTAGCAACTCCTAAACACTACCAAAATTTTCCATTTTAAAAATATAAACGATCATAAATAAACTGATATACCACAATCCAGCTTTGGTAATTTTCTTAAACAGATTGCAGAAGATTTGAATAGAGTAAATTCATTAAACAAATCAACTTGATTATACTTTTTTTAAGGATGAAATTTATGATTACAACCACATTCTTTGATAATGCATGATAAATATCAATTCTTATTAGAGCTAGAATATATATATATATATATATTCTAGCTCTAATAAGAATTGATAAATAGAATATATATATATATATATATTCTACTTAGTAGCATGGTGCAGAATTATTGACAAAACTTTTATGTTCTAGGTATTAATCATGTTTTAAGGAAGTCTGGTTCAGTTTCTAACATTTGAATGGATTAGTTACCTGGAGTTTTGTCTTTATATGCAACATAAATATGGATTTGCTTTTCTGAGAATATTTTCTTAAAGACAGCCCTCTAAGGCAAATATAGGAAACCTGTTCTATAAATATTGACTTTATACCATTTTGCTGTTTAGTTGCTTGCAAAAAAATATGTCAAATATCAAATTTAGTAGTTAAATATACTGTCTTACTTTAAGCTTCACACATCAACTGTAGAGCATTACAAATTTAAACTTTCAATGCTGGAGAAAGTAGGCACAAGATATGCTCAAGCTGTGACCTGAAAGATACAAATGATAGTAAGACAGATGAACTTCATTCTCTTTGGCCTACTCTGTAAGCCCTATACTCTCTGCAACTATGAATTATCATCACTGCCACCATTTTAAATCGATGTTTTCAATATTTTTTCCATTATGCTCATCTGCCCCCTATCAGTTTTGGAAGATTGAAATACACTGTACATATATTTTTTCTTTTACAGGGAATGTGTATTTGTCATATCATTATTTCTTTCCACAATATCATTTAGTGTAATTTAATATATTTTTTGAAGTTCTGTAAATAATCAGAACCATTTCTCATGTAAATTCATGATAATTGCTTCTTCAGTTTTTGTCATTATCACTTATGGAAGGTTTCATAGAAATATTGGGCCTTCACAAAACTAAAGAAACTTGTATTCCTAAAATGCTGTGCCCACAATAATAAAATTATGCATCCATCTACATCTCACAAATAATATACCAAGAGGCAAGAGTAAAATATAGCAGTAAATATTAATGTCCAAATTTGCTTCAGTATAAAAAGAGAAGTGATTCACAGTTAAAATACTATAAGTTAAACAGTATTTTAATTGTGAATCAATTCTTTCTCTTGAAATAGTAATAGGAAAGTTGTAGATTCATTATATTAGGTTTTTTTATGTTAGAGATGTGAAAAATGTGCAGTGCCCTTGCCAGAATGCGAACTCTGGACTTCCTCAATTTGCATTGAGTGTGCTTTCAGTTACTCTATGAAGGAGAAAAAGTTTCAAAGTGCGATTGGGGATGAGAGGACCCAATTGCCAAGTCACAAGGTGACGAATTTACCATTTAGTTCAGGCACCACTGTAAAGTCATTAGTTTTTTTATGATGGAGATGTGAAAAAAATGCAATGACCTCACTGGGATTCAAATTCCAAACCTCCTGACTAAGCATCAAGTGTGCTTCCAGTTACACTATGAAAGCCTGTAGAAAGGACAGAGAAAATACCTTATGAAGTGATGAAAAATATTTAAAGGTGTTCAGAATTAAATTGAAATGTTAAAGTCAGTCAGCATTGCTTTGGTAAAATGTCTAACAGCTATAATCTTCATTTTCATGACTTTTAGGTATGAAGATAATAATTTTAGATAGACAATAGATTTATAAATTTAATTATATTAATTTATGTGTCATTAATGCTGTTCACATTTTATGTCAAAAGTGAAAAAAATTGATCAGGGAATTATTAAAGGTTTTGTAAGCTTATTTCAACAGTTTTATTTAATACCACATTTTTTATTTATATTTTCAGGTTCAATATAAAGAAAAAATAAATAAATGTCATGAGAAGAGTGAATATTTACCCGAAAATTCCATCTTTGCGTCATTATGTAAAATTCTAAGTAAGAAAATGTTTTATAATTACACTGTTCATATTGTACAAATGAATAACGAAGGCTCACTGAAAATGCAACAAAAACAAAACACTTTTCATTCACCTTTCAAGTTGGAAATAATCATTAATTTAAGTGGAGTTTCTTGCTATCCATGAAAGCAGATCTTTGCATCATGCTAAAAAAGACATATAAATATTCTGAGTGATAGATACATGAGAATTGTGGTGTAAAATTCTGTAAATCTTTGATTTTTTATTTTTATTTATTTATTTATTTAGAAGGGTTTTTTTGGGGCTACTTATTACAGGAAAAACTGCTCATATGATATTTATTTTTAATATAAATCAAGAGCAATTTTTTAGTGTTAGGGAATAACGTAAGCATAAATTCTAATAAATAAGGACAAAATAAATGTCATTTAATTGTTGAACAACAATTTCAATATTTAGATTTAATTACATTAATGCATTATTTTGCATTACAGATGAAATATTAAAATCGTACAAAATATTCAATTAGTTCTGTTTTTAGTTTAACTATACATTATAATATGCATTTATGATTACATATATATATATATATAAACTAACATTAATTCAAGTATATTTATATATTTTAAGCTCACACAGAAGATTTGAAAAAGCTAGATATGTCTCATGTTCATTTAGATGATGTTTTGAAAGCAGTTGTTAAGTTTCATGAAAAAACATCAAATATAGAAGAATGTTTAAATGAAAATTTGAAGACAGTAGACTTGATGTAAGTACAATCTAGAATATGAATTTCATTTTGTTTTAATTATTTTTTTTGCCATTCAAGAAAAACATCAAGATGGGGGTTTGTAAAAATATCCAAATTATGCAATAAAATATGAAAATATTAAAAATAAGGTAAGCCAAATAAGTACATCTGTAACACACACACACTAAAACAAAAACAACAAAAAAAAAAATTAAAGATGTGTAGCCAAGGTTCTTTTATGTGAAGTGAGTGTAAAAATTAATCATTTATGACTTGAAAGTTGTTGAATATTTAATTTTTAAGAATATATCAAGGTAATAAAATTTTCTTTACTTCGATTTTCTTCATTTCATCACTAATATTTTGTGTAAAGCACAAATTTATTGCAAATAAGTTTATCAAAATCCAAAACACTGTATTTCACTAAATATTGCAAAGAAAAAATGAGTAATACTTGAAATGATGTAAAAATCTTTCAGAATTTTATCATTACATTTTAAATGCTCAATGTGTGCTCTTTGTTATGTGATACACATCCATGCGGCACTCCAATTCAGCTGACTGTTTCCATTTATGGTTGCCAGAACAGCTATAATGTGGTTCTGGAATTCCTTCAGTGTTGCTGGCAGGCACATAAACATTGCCTTTAACCATATTTTAATCAAGCAAAAAAATTGCTGTGTGTAATCAGGGTTGGATCATAATGAACAGGTTGGTTGCATGGGCATTTTTTCTTTTTATAATGTGGATATGAGCCAGTTTCCCATATTAAAGTCTTCCCCGAAGGAATCCTTCCTGTTAGGCAGATAGCCCTTGTATGTTTTGCCATGTTCGAATAAATCAAACCACTGAATATAAGATCAGAAGAGCTTGGCCACCATCTGAATAATATTAAGTCGCCTTCCACATGTCCATCAACAGTGTGGGAACTCGTAATCCAAATAGCCATGCATTTTGCTAGACCAGTGAGGTGGAGTCTTATCTTTATGGGATAAGAAATCTTTTGAATCATCTGTCATTTAAGAAAATAACTACAGCTGCAACATACCAAATATGACATACCAATCACAGTGTCTTTAGAAAAAAAATCCACAGATCTTTATCTGTGATATGATGAAAGCGTTTTTTAATTTTCTTGAATTCTATGGATATATAATTGCCAACAGTACATTTAACCAACACAGATAGATATTTAGCTGACAAGACATTTAATTGGCTAAATATCCAACAAGACATTTATCTGACACTGACATATATGACATATAGTTGACAGGACACTTAGCCGATGCAGACAATTAGCTGACAGGGCATTTAACTGACATGGACATTTAGCCAATTAAAACATCTGACAGCAGTTTTAGCTGACAACATATACTTATAAATAATAAGAAGAATAATAAAAAATGTTGTGTGAGTACGGGTTCGTAATGGATTGAATGCACAAGTTGATAAAAAGTTAATAAAGTTTATTCTTTTCACAAAAAATAAAACAAAATGCTGAAATATTTCCTCAAAGATATTTGTACAATACACAATACCTCAAACATTAAACAGAACTCAATTCAAAACAGAGAAAGTTAATCCAATCTCACCGCGAATTCGCTACAATCAGCAACAGCGCTAGGTAAACAATACAGTTTGCTAAAACATTTTCAACTGAGCTGAGATGTTTTTAATCTGGCTTTTATAAGCTTTTTAATCAGCACGAGATAATTCTCTTATTTTCTTGATTTTTCTGGATTACAAAAGCAATTATTAGATATTTATTTATTAAATGCATGCCTTTCTTGTATTTTTACTTTTCTGGCGTAGCTTTCTCTTCAAATTTCTCACGCACTGCATGGGAAAATAAAACAATGTTAATTACTATTCTAAATAAATATAAAATCCGTAACACTGCCCCCTTCTCAAGGACTATACGTCCAGGGCAGTACAATCCCTGGACAGGAAGCCAAACTTACAACTAATGCATCAATGCAATAATAAACATCACATTACAATAACAACATAAACAGTAATTGCAATAAGTGACTTTCAGCAAATCAAATGCTAAATACATATAAAATACTAAATACAAAAAGGACCACGGTCTTATATTGTTTACACTACTATTTACAATTATATACACTACGCACTATGGCCATAGTAAGGAGCTAACTTGTCGTAATGAACGACTTTAGGTTTACAGCTCGATGACTTATGGATCCGAACCACGACGTCATTCAGCCTGTTTAGGACTGTGTACGGACCATACCAAGGTGACTGTGGTTTTGGTCAGAGTCCTTTGTGTCGAGTCGGATTCCACAACCACACCTTGTCTCCTTCGTTGAAACAGTGTCCAGTAGCTGTGGTGTCGTATCAAGTCTTCATCTTTTGCGTCGCCAAGTTGACTCGCTCTCGTGCAAAGTTCTGCATCACTTCAAACTGGGCCTGCAGATCTTGAATGTATTCCTCAGGCAATGAAGGTGCATCCGGAGGGTGTCCAAACAAAAGATCACAAGGCAGACGAAGGTCACGACCGAAGAGCATCTGAGATGGGGAATAGCCGGTAGTCTCGTGGACAGCACTGTGGTAAGCCAGTAGAAACATGGTAACTTCTTGTCCCAGTCCTATCGGTTTCTGGAAACCACTAATGAAAGGTTATTACAGATGGTTTAGTTAAACCTCTCTACCATGCCATCCAACTGGGGATGTAAAGGTGTCATTTGGGTTTTGTCAATGCCGAGTAGCTTGCAGAGTTCTTTGATTACTGCCGAGGTAAAATTACGTCCCTGATCTGAATGTAACTGAATAGGCACTCCAAACCTAGAAATCCAGTGCTGTGTCATCATCTCTGCTACTGTGACAGCCTCTTGATCAGGAATAGGATACGCTTCAGGCCACTTGATGAATTAATCGATGATGACTAGGATGTATTTGTTGCAATCAGCAGTTTGTGGCAGGGGTCCTAAAATGCCAAAGGCAATACATTCAGAAGGTGCTCCTACATTGTAACATTGCAGCTTCCCTCGGCTGCGTTTCTTCAGTCATTTCCAACCTGCACAGGCATCGCAAGATCGGCACCGCTTTTGCCGTCATCCTTTGCCTTATTCCAGTAGAAACGCTCCTGAACTCTCTGCAAGGTCTTCATTATTCTGAAGTGGCCTCTTGTAGGGCTGCGTAGTTCTTTAAGGATATCCGGGATCTTGGGAGTAGCAGGTGCCATCGAATGTCTTTCCATCATCCGATTCAAATTTCCGGTATCAGATGCTATTTCAAATATGGAGTGAGTCCCAGAGAGCCCAACATTGTTTAGACATGAGACTATAGCTTGAAATGTCCTGCCAGGTAGGTTTTCTGTTTGAGGTCTCCAATAAATCAGTTATAGATTTAATGTCACGGTCTTCCAGCTGGTCTTTCCTGACTTCTTTGTCACTCCATGGGTCTGGATCAGCCAATGTTGGTGTTGTAATTTGTGATGCGACCGGATTAAGCATCTGGTATTTAGCTTTGATCCTGGAACAATATCCGCAGTATTCTGGGCAAGGCTGCGGGACAGGGCATCTGAGTTTCTATATGATGATCCCTTCCAATGATAGATAGCGATGTCATATTCCTGGAGTCTCTGTTAAGTTCTGGAGTCAACCTAGCTCCTGGACTTGAGCAGCTCTGATTGAGTGGCGGTCTCTACGCGTTGCTAGCTGGGCTGCCTTGAATTTCATCATGTACACTAACGCGCTTTTCAAATCTTTAACATCCGCCATTTGTAGAGCTTTCTGTATTTCAGGATCCCAGATGTCGTTGATAAAGTACTGCAGGGACAGGATTTCCCTTATTTCTATCGGACACTCCGAAAAGGCGAGGTGGGACAGCCTTTCAACATCCATGGCAACCTCCTGCAGTGTTTCCATTGGCTTCTGTAGGTGGGATTTTAATTGAAGCCTGATGTTGTGTTTTAAACACTTCTCCCCTAAGTGCCACTCCAACACGCCGGACAGAGCGTCGAAATCTAACCTTTTGTTTTGGGGAAGAGTCTAAATTTGATGAAGTCTGCTCCAGAGAAGCAGCGAGATGACAGGCCTTAGCTTGGGAATCCCATCCATTTGCATCCGCAACTATAGAAAATTGTATCTTATACACTTGCCAGGAAGTATTCCCATCATATGTAGATAACTTCAGAGAAGAACGAGAAGGCACAGATAAAAATTTAAATCCATCAGAATTGCTTCCTGCTGTAGCTAACTTCCTTGGCGACCAAAGAAACCCTGTCATCAATTTGTTGTTGAATGGCACAAACCCTTCCTTCGATTTCTTCTTTCACAGAAGAAACTCTGTAACCTATTTGTTGTTCCTCAGCCTAAACTCTCTCTTCTATTTGCTCTTTCTGTGTTTCTTACTATGGCAATGTTTGAAAGACATAGATCCAATCGGAATGCAAGTCAGCAACTGATTAGCAGTAATAAGACTGGCATTTATTCCTGCCATCAGATTTGTCTGTTGCTGGTCTAAGGAAATGACATGAAAAACATTTTGCATTGACATAGCTGAACAATTATTTGAGAGAAATATGTGTTTCGAGATATAGAGTCATGGAAATCTCTACATATAATAAAACAAAGAGTCTGTGTGTGTGTGTGGGTGTGTCTTTCGTTCGTGTTGCAAGTAAGCTAATAGACCCAGGGCCACGAAATTTGGTACGTAGGTGTATCTACACAAGAGCCAGTGCACCTCGAAGCGATTTTTTCGAAATTCGAATTAGAATATTTTATGTTTTGTGACCAAATGGCGTCATTTTCAGACATAATGGGCTACAGGAAAGCGAGATTTCACTCTATACATTTCATTTTTACATCGTCGTGAAGCATAGACACTTAGCTATTTTACGAACTTAAAATAAATTTCGTATTTCAATAAATCGATTAAATACGAATTTATTTAGGAAGGTGAGCTTAACACCTTTTCAGCGGAATTTTTTTTAAAAAAACTTATTTTAAAAAATGTGCTGTTTATTTTCCTTTGATTTTTGGACACGTTGAACTTTAATCCTTTCGACTCCTTTTAAAAAAAGAATTTTGGAAAAATAATAATATTTTGTATTTTTTTAAAATTTTTTAAATGAAGCTTCCGAATACACTTCTCACATCTCAGATATTTTAAAATGTAGTTTTGGCAACAATTTTCCTTTCTTATTGTTGTTGATAGATTTTTGATGAAATTGCATCATTTTGAATAGTTTCATTCTTTTAAAAATTTCGGTTTGGCAACAATTTTTCATCGTATTTCTTATGTTACTGTTTTTAAGAGACTGAAAAGTTTAAGAAATTAAAAAGTTGTTTCTTTTTGCAACGGTAAATTGTTTAATTACTTTATTAGGATAATTAACATTTGTATCAAGGGATATTGCTTATTTCATTGTAATATTATGTTTTAATTATATATAATTTTAATTATAAAAAAGTTTTGCATGATATTTTTTAATCTGTTTAAGTTCTTAATCTGTTTATACCATTTGAGTTCTTAAGATTTTGCAAAGGGAAGTTGGTTAATTTATTTATTAGGATAAGTAATATTTGTATTAAGGGATACTGCATATTTCATTGTCATTTTTTATATGTATAATACATTTTTATTGATTTCTTTTTTGATAAAGTTGTTCTGCAGAGTAAAATTCTGCGCGAAATGTTTTGTTTTTTGAGTTTCTTTCATGTTATTTTTTGCTTATTTCACTGTTTGTAAGATATTGAAACGTTTTGCATGATTTTTTTGCATGAGCCAGTGCACCTCGAAGCGAGTTTTTCGAAATTCGAATTAGATTTTTTTTTTTTTTTAATTTTGTGTTTTCTGACGAAATCGCGTCCTTTTAAGACATAATGGGCTATAGCAAAGCGAGATTTTACTCTATTGAACAGTTTAAGAAATTGAAAGATTGTTTCTTTTTGCAAAGGTAAATTGTTTAATTAATTTATAGATCTATATTTAAAAGGGCGAGTCTTTCTGTGTGTGTAGGTGTCTTTCGTTCGTACTGCGCGTAAGCTAATAGACCCAGGCCTATGAAATCTGGTACACAAGATGCATCTAGACAAGATGAAATAGTATCAAATTGATAATTTTCTCTCATTATATGAACAACAATGGCACACAGCCATTGTTGCTGATATCAGCACCGAAAAATGAGGGCGATAATTCTGTGCTGTTTTTAAATTTAATGTTTCTCTTGGATACTGGACGTTTGTCTAGAGAAGGCAGCAGGAAGTTGGTTAATTTATTTATTAGGATGATTAATATTTGTATTAAGGGATATTGCTTATTTCATTGTATGCTTTTTATATGTAATGCATTTTCAACTGAATTTTTTTAACGTTGTTCTTTGTTTCTTTTTCGATAAAATTGTTATGCAGAGTAAAATTCTGTGCAGTTTTCAAATTTAATGTTTGGTGTTCTCTTTAGGCATTTTTCCGGTACACTTAAAAGCCAGACGAAGGTTGGCCGCGCAGCGGCTAGTATATATATAAAATACTGGTGAGGGCTTAAGCTGTGAAGTGTGTGAGCTGTAGATTATATTAAAGCGTGTTCTCAAAAAGAAAAAATAACATTGGCCACTTTCTACTGCTAAAGCTTTGATAGGTAATATTGTCAAAAAGAGAGGGAGGGAAGTCAAAGTTTGGTTTCAAATGGAAAAATTTTTCCAACTACATATCCAAGGATGAAATGGAATGTTTCAAATGTTGCAAGGGTAAAATCTTTAATGTGAAAAGAAAATCTGCCAAGCCAATGCACAGCATGCTGCAAAATTCTTTATGAGAAACATTTATGCAGAGATAAAAATGTTGTACAATATCCTGATGAATCCTGGGTGTATTTAAATGACCACAATAAAAAGAGATCCATTTATTAACATAAAAGAGAAGAAAAAAAATCTTAAAAGATGGTTTAAGGAATCTAAAGAAAGTTTTTCAAAAGGCTATATGACTGTTGCTATTTTTTCATTTAACGGGAAATTAAAAATAAAGAGACTGCAGAAAAATGTTCAGATCAACTTCATATATTATCAGGAACGTATTTGATAAACTTTCATATATGAAGCACCTTCTCTTTATCCACAGTGCCATCAATCCATAGAACTGCATTAAACAAAAGCAAGCAACCACATGCCAAAATCCACTGTTAATTTCCTGGAAAAAATGGACAAAGAAATGGGTATCAAGACCATGCCCATCACTTACATCTCTTCTAAATCTGCTGATGTATCACCTGTAGCCTTTTGCACTTTTGAACATTGAAAAACTGTTCAAGAGGAATGGGATAAAATACTTCTTCTGATACTACAAAAGACTTTCTTGTAAATTGCAGTGTAGAAAGACAGTGAAGAATAAAGGTTATCAAATAGAACATTTAAAATACAAAATTTTACATGGAATATTTCTATAATTACAATGAAAATCATCTAAATAATGTACGAACAGCCTTTTTGAAAAATTGTAGTTTATCAGTATGTAATATATATGTAATCTGCATCAGTATGTAATTTGCATTGTTGCCTTTGCTTTTAAATATGGCTTTTTTACGAGCTGCGACATTTATACTGAACTGTAATTTTAGTTGCATATAACAGTCCGCCTATCACATTGACAAAAATCTGTTGGCTTTTTCCTGAAGTAGATCTACATAGTCTATTTATCAAGAATAAAATTTTACTAGTTTTTATTTTAACAGTTCTTCACTGAAAAATCTTACATTTCCATAGATGCAAAATTCTGAAATTTGCAAATTTAAATGGAAAAGAATTGCTGACCACAAATAGCACATTCAAGTTTTATCTTTCTTTAAATCTCTACTGAAAAGCTGTTTGGGAAGGAAAGTATTTTAAATTGTTTTAATTTAATATGCTCAACTTTTAATCTTTGAAATAATTTGTTCATGTTACCATTGATATTATCGCTGATTGTTTACATACTTCCATAATTTATGGATAAAATTCTAGCTAAAGTAGGCAGCACAGAAAACTTCTTGATTTTGAAGTAGTTTATTTATTATAGCTAAACTGAAATAAACTGATCATACATATTATGGTATCCAAACATATCAGTGAAAACTTTTTCATGCCAAGTTGTGTAATTAATTTCTTATGGTATCAAGATCACCTTATTTAATAAAAATCACATTTGCATGTGCTAAATCATGATTTCTTTGAAAACTTTACGAGAGCTATGTTTATTTATTTTTTGCCATTCATAGAATATTCCTACCTTTCTATGATTTGTATGACAGTAATTTAACTCAATTTTTACTATCATAACAATTGTAACCCCCCAAAAAAATTGTTTAACAGACAAAATATTTCTAATGAATCTATTATTACTTAAATGTTAAAAAGTAAATATTCTGTACATGTTGTACATTTGAAATATTTGTCATGTAAGCATAACTTGAGACAGACCAAATATATAGATTACAGCATGAAATAAAATACTGTAGATAGATATACTAGAACAGTGGTGGCAAACCTTTTTGAGGCCGCATGCCATTCCATTTAAGATATTAAATTAGAATTATTCATAAGTTACCTCAAAATGCTTAGATCTGAAAACTGAAATCTATTTAACAATGAAAGTATTAAAACTCATTGGCAGTCTGCAATAAATTTGAATTCATTTAGCAAACATCAGCATTTTACCTTATTTTCAATTTCATTAACCACGTGTGCCGATTAATTTTTAAATATATCTACAGTATTTTATCTTATCTCATTTTCGGCTTCATTAACCACATATGCCAATTCATTTTTAAATATATCTACAGCATAGTCATTACAAATTAGTAGTTACTTTGTAGAGATAAAATTACTATTCTGAGTAATTGAAAAGTAAAGTGGTGTGCACAATGTAGAAACGGTACTCTTCTGTCTCATGATCAAAATGATCTCTTCTATTATCAAAACCAGATTCAAAAATGCATGTGTTCATGTATCCATGTATATAAGCATGTATGTGCACACACATATATTACATTTCTGAATCCAGTCTCAATAACTAAAGAGTACCGTGGAAACTAGTGTCATGATCAAAATGAGTGACTGGCTCTACTCAAATTTATGTTCTTGGTTTCTTCCAGTATTCTTTATTTAATACTGAAATTATTTGATTTTTCTTGTAGCAATTTTTATTATTTTCTGCTTTTCTTATTAAATGGCGTGACAAAACAAATACTTGCTTCTTCAAGATTTTGTAGTTTTAAAAACTGAATGGTACTCAGAATTATATATATTATAGCTGTCTGTTACGAAATATATAAAGAACATCTGAAGTGATATTATGTACACTGTGCATGGGACAGTTATTATCTCTCGTTCTACTTGGCCAATTGACAAAATTTAAATTGCGTTTTTTATGTCTCGAAAGGGCAACTTAGGATATATATTAGATCTATATATCATTCTAACATAGGTATTTTGACATGAAATCGGGCTTTTTCTGAAATAACATACCAATTTTTTTCCATATTTCGATTCTACGACTCATATTATGCCTAAATATTAAATTTTATAAAATTTTGTGCAAAATTTACAAATCTTGCCATATTTTTTCCAGTTTTCCTCGAGTCATTTACTTGGCGAACTTCTTAATTTATAACAACCTATTTTCCTTTTCTTTTTCTCATTGTAGTCGAGCGGGAAAAAAGTCATTGTTCGTATTTTCAAATAATTTTAATAACGTGCGTATTACCATTTGGCATTATTATTGCTCAAAAAAAAAATATGCCAAATTTCAAAATGATCCAATATCTAAATTCATTCATAACTTAGAAAATTTTGATTTTTAAAATATAAATTTTAAAAATGGGTGAATTATATTTGGATTAAGCCTAAATTTTGAATTCTGGAAGAAGGAATCAAGTAAGTTTAATAAAAAAAAAGAGAGATTAATAAATATATATCAAATTTAATTAACATTCAGGAGCTAAAATTTTGAGAGCTAATTTTTTAAAAACTACTAGTACGATTTTTACAAAACATGACAGTTTGGCATAATTTGAGTCATAGAATCAAAACATGAAAAAAAAACTGACCTGTCATTTCAGAAAAAGTCCGATTTTGTGTCAAAATACTTACATTAGAACAACATTATATATAAATCTAATACATATCCTAAGTCGCGCTTTCGAGACATGAAAAATGCAAGTTGAATTTCGTTAATAGGCCCAGTAGAATGGAAGATATAGAACTGTCCCCCCGTTTATTTATTTTTTTTTTGTGCGTGTGCAGTATACATAAAATGTGATATTAGTGTGCTGTGCATATTGTATTTACAAAGCAAGTAATACATGCACATTTCTGTTAAACAAGCTGTATGCTTTACATTTATAAACATTTTCTAGAATAAGCACAAAGAAATTTCATGCCCAGATAGTTTGCTTCACATCTGCCAACTTGACAAAAAGAATGAATAGCTCAGTAGACTTGGTTATGCAAATGAGGTCTCTTTAGATTCCTATAATATGCATCTTCAATCATAAATATGTCTTTCTGGTTATTAATTGATCTTATTAGTCATTTAAAAAATATTTTCATAGATATACACATTCTTTTGATAACTATTCATATTTATTTATTTTAGCTCAATAATTCTACAGAAAAATTCAGATTATGAAAATGTCTCCTATTTTCCAAGCTTCAGAAGACTTTAGGAAATATGAATTCTTAGAAAACATTTTTTTTTAATCTTGAAATACTATCATATTTTCAAAATTCTTACTGTTGCTTAACATTTAATATAGCTTTATAAAATAATCCCTTAAATGTTCAACTAATTACTCTTCTGTCTTTGTCAATTTTAGCCCTAGGAAAAGCAATTAAATCCAAATATGTGAAACTGAAAAAACACTTGATATATGCTTTTTCTGTCTACAATAGTATATTTACAAGCTAGCAATACACATACGGTGACTGATATTAACAATTTAACTAATTATTTACTGATGTTAATAATCAAAGAACGCTAATGTGTATATATTATACGAATTGTGGAAAGTGGTTACCTAAATATTATTTTGGGGTTTTCTTCCGCAGCGGTGTGTATTTACTCGCCGGTTAATCGGCCATGATTTTAGCGGTGTACAGTTCACTTTGATTATATTTAAAGCATATAAATTAAAGATACATATTAAAGGCTTATAAATTAAAGTTAGCAGAAAAAGACATAACATTAATAGGTTAAACATGATACAGCATATAAATTAAAGTGTATATAGTATTACTTAGGCTTAGCAATACCTCATATTTCTTTTATTAAATTTGTATGACCCTGAAAAGGGCCTTTTTTTAACTGTGCACTTACGGAAATTGTGGGGGACTTGTTGTCTTTTTCATTAAGAATTCTCATAAAGTGTCTTTTTCATTAAGTATTCGATATCCTCAAAATTGTATCTAATAATGAGTGCTACTGTACATATAATAGATTAATGGATTTATTACTAAATAATACATTTAAAACATTCATTTTACTCAAGCAGTTTTTCAAATGTTTCAAACGCAAAGTTGTTTTTTTGAATTTACTTGTTGATAGCTTAAAGCATTTTATTTTGAAACAACTGCCTTTTTCATAATAAATTTGGCAATGAATCTTCAGTAACATTCAAATCCTTTAGACTAGCATTGTAAATAAAACTAGAATATTATACATTTTATCTTTCAATAGTCATTCAAACTTTGATTATTACACAAAGCAATGGTTTGCTAACTTTGATGATTCTGGTAATATATAAACTATTTTGTCCTCTAAGAGAACTAGTAATACTTTTTATTTCATTCTAGTCATCTATTGTATATAAACACTAAAAAGTATCTTCTGAAAAGTAATTGTCAAAATACATAAGTCTAGTTTTTATTTTTAATCACAACCACACTTGTATTAGTAATCATCTTTCATATAAAATTATATTTCTAAGATTCAAATTTAACATTTGTTGAAAAAAAAAAGACCTTTTTGCTAGCATTACTATAGTGATTGAATAGTTTCACACCTTTTATTAATTAAATTAATAAAAAGTGATATAAATAACTTCATTACACATGAACTCAAATTTACTTTTGTTAAGAAAATAATGAATGCTAATCAAGTGAATTAAAAAACACAGAATTTTTCATTACTGATGAACAACTGGACTTAAATGGAAAGGAATTCTCATTTTGTTAATAAAAAGTTGCTGACATTCAAATAATTTCTACGAAAATTTAGTGGCTAATTTCAATTAGTCTTGAATTATATGCCTGCCTTCATTTGAAATTATGACTGTATTTTGTCAGTTTTTTAAGAACAGTTAATATGCATTTATTAAGAAGTTATTTTATATTTTGATAGAATGGTAAAATCTTAATATACAGGCACTCTTTTGAAAATTGTTGCTGATACCCATATGACCTGTTTACTGCTCACAATAATGTAGCCAAATCCTAATCGTACTGTATACTAAGATTAAAGCGATCAAATTTGCTCAACAAAGATAACTATAATAATAGTATTTTATAATTTTTATTGTCATTCAATTTTATGTATTTTAAATTCCTGCATTGTATGTACTGAATTCGTTCTCTTTTCCAGGGAGAAACAAGTTTCAGAAATCAGAAAATTATTTGCTTCAGACTGGTTAGAAATAGAGAGAGAAATCAGTATAATATGTAACTCCGTGACGAAAAAAATAAATGAATTGAAATCTAAGATAATGGAACATCAGTTACATTACACTCAAAAGAAAAAGGTAAATAAAAATTTAAATTAAGTACAAATATATAAGAATCACAAGTTTTTGTTTTTATATAGAAGTTTATAGTATGTAAAAATAGGAATCATTCTAATTTATATTTTAAACATGTTCTTAAAACATTTTTAGAGACTAAATTACCTTATGAATTCTATATTTCTATTAAAATACTGAAAATATTTATATCATAATATGCTCGTTAGTATTTTAAATATATTTTGAACTTTAATATAAATGTTAAATAATAGAATAAAAATTAAATTGAACATAATTTTTTTATTTTATTAAAAATCCCAAAATAAAAAAGCTTACAACTGCTATTCATCATTTTCTTACAACTGCTATTCAGCATTTTCATCTTTTGGTCGAGGTCTGTATACTCCAATAATAACAGTATGATCTCTTTCATATGGTTCTAATGTCACCGATTCAAGTGGTTTAAGTTTATCAGCACGGAGTTTTTCTATTTCATTTGCAACGACAGCTTCTGGACTTGCAGTTGAATCAATGCAATTGGCTTTGATAGATATTATATAATGTCCTTCATCTTTAAGGTATTGCTGGGCATTTAATGCAAGTATCCTTGCTTGATCAGGTTGAGCAACATCAGAAAAAATAACATCGACCATACCGACAATCATCCGATATCTAGATGGAACTCTGGCATCTTCAATAATAGGAACAATGTTTGATCTCTTCTGAGCAACACAGAGAAGATCTCTTCCAGAACGATGGGAAAATTCTACAGCATAAACAATTCCTTCTGGCCCTACAATATCTGATACGTGAGACACTGTAGTACCTGAAGCAGCACCAAGGTATAATACACGTGATCCTCTTTTCATATGTGTATCTCCTACACCGTTCATAACTGCAGCAGCTAGTTTAGATCGAAAAGGATTCCAGGTTCTGTACTCATGTTTACCATTTTCATCTTCAACTGTAACTCTTTTCTCATTATAAACAGAATCTCCAGGTAGTAGATTAAGTGTAAGCAAAGTATCCTGTAATCCACGAGAGATAAATATTCCTTCGTGCCTGTGAGGTTCGACTACAGTTTTCTTGCCACCACGACCTCCACCACCTCTGCCTCTTCCACCTCCTCTACCACGGAAACCTCTGCTTCCACGATCTCCACCTCTGCCTCCACGATCTCCACCTCTTCCACCGCGAAATCCGCCACGATCACCCCCGCGAAATCCTCCTCGATCTCCTCCACGAAAGCTTCCTCTTCCACCTTTGAATCCGCCACGGTCTCCACCGCCACCACGGCCACCGCGAAATCCACCTCTATTTCCGCCGCCTCGTCCTCCACCACGTGGTGAGAATCCTGGTGGTCCCATTATTTTAATGAGTTATAAAGATGAACAGAAAATTTTCAATATTTTGCTCAATGGCGACAACACAACATAAGCAAAAATCCAGGTTTATCAAATAGTTTGGTATAGATAATGGTTTACTGTATAATTCGCACAGTTTCAAACCGATGAGAAATATTTCAATGCTTTGCACAGTACAACCTGCATAAAAATTTTTGAAAACAACTTCCAACGGCGACAAACCACGAGGTAAGAAAAATCCCGGTTTACCAAATCGCTTAATGGAGATAATGGTTACAGTTAACTGTATTTCGCGCAGTTACACAGAAATTATATGTAAAATTCTTTGTGTTAAAAGAAAATTATGTAGGAAGTATTTTTTTAATATTTTTTACGGTAAATCTGTTAAGAATAAACTCATTTTTTATGTGAAATGAGACTTTAAATTTTTCTTAATTTTTACCCCCAAAGAACGTTAGTCTTGAAACGGCATTTGTGTTGAATCTAAAAGTCTGAGTCACTTTTCAAAATGTTACCATTAAATATTATCGCATTTTATTATATTTAAAGAAATTGAATAAGGAATTATCTGCATGAATGTATGTATGTTTTTCGCACTGTGAAAAAAATTACCATAATTTTGAATTAGGTAATCCTTCATACTCAACAATTTTAAAGCGAGCAATGGCAACACTACGGAAAAAAAACATAGTATCCGAGGAAGAG
Organism: Stegodyphus mimosarum; assembly: GCA_000611955.2. Lineage (NCBI taxonomy): Eukaryota > Metazoa > Arthropoda > Arachnida > Araneae > Eresidae > Stegodyphus > Stegodyphus mimosarum. The sequence continues at coordinate 269,983 of KK112263.1, read as the reverse complement.
AGTTTGTGATGTTATTGTTAATTGAATATTATGAGGTTTAAGTGCAAATAACATGGTATTTAATAAACAAAGGTTTATTTATTTGGGTTTTCTTCCGCGAAGCACCCGGTAAATGTAAACACCGCTAACATTGGCGGTAATAGTTCAAACCTGGTAACCCGTCAGATTCAACCGGTTCGTTTGTTCGAAGGTTGATTTTTGTTCAATTACCGCCTTCGGTGTTCGCATTTGCAGATTTAAACTTTTCTTCACATATTTCTTATTATTTTTTCGGATTTTCACGTTATCTTTATGAATTTTTAACAATGAATAAATAGAAACATTTTCATATAATTAGTGAAGTTTTCGGAGACATGCTTGCTCGCGGAAGAAAATACGGCGAGAGGGGGTTGAATGATAATCGGAAACACGAATATTTTGATTTTTTGTGCAATACATTTATAAAATAAAAAAAAATAAGTATGAGAAGATATATAATTTTAATATAAAGAACTAAAAAACTTTAATGTAATCAGATAGTTGCCATTCAGTTTCTATTTAAATGAGAATATTTGCTGATTTCATTTATGTGATGATAATGGTTTCTCATAGTTTTGGAAGTACTTTGAAATTATGCAATGAAGATATTAATTATAAAAGTAGCTTTTTGATTTTATGCTTTTATAATTTCCTTAGAAACTGCATTGTTAAAAACAGGAATATTTTGGAATTTTATAATATTGAAAGAAATTCAAAAGACAGATCCGAATTTTACTAATTTTTTCCATTAAATAAATAACTTTGTCAAGAAAAGGGTTCATTATTACAAAGACCTCATTATTAGATGATTATTTCACTTCCGTTAAGCTTAATGTATTGTTTTCTGTGCTAATTTTAATTTAATACAAATTTATTTTCATATATCACGTTCAATCGGTTAATTTTACATCTGTATGCTTAATGTATTGTTTCGCTGTATTTATTTTGTATCCACTGTATGGGAAGACGGGTAAAATTTTCCGTGAGGACTGATCATGATCATAAATTGAAATCCTGTTGACAAATATGTTTATAGAACTATTTAAGCAAGAATTGTTCGTACCGGAAAGGAATCTATTAAAAGGTACTGTAAAGCAAATTCTATGCAATGTGTACTTAAGGAAGTAATAAAGAAGAGTTTTAGAATATGTATTGTTGAAATTAAGGATAGAAAGAAACTGTTAAGTATAATTAAAAGAATTATTTCCTTACGTTTTATTATAAGTCAGTTACAAGTTTTAAATAATATTTAAAAACAACCCTTTTTTATTACTTTCAGAAGTATTCAGAGAAAGTACTATTTAACATATTTCAGTATTAAAATAAAAGGTGCTGTAATTTGAAATAGAACATTAATTATAAATTGACTTAGATTTTTGGATTTAAAAGATGCTTCAGAAGCTAAAAAATCATGTCATATTTGAAAAAGTATTTTAGGAAGAAGCTTTATAAGTAGAAAAAAAATAATGCATAATTTTAATATTAATAATACAATAAACTTTGATTTTAATTTTTGTAATCCTTCACCGAATAAAATTGAATTACCTTAAATTTTTTTTTCTAATGTAATTAACGGGTAAAACTGCATATTACGGGCCAGTTTGGTGCATTTTCGAAAAATTGCCAAATCGGTTATTTTCGTGCATTTTAGAAAATCATTAACTCATCATATCGCCATATCAGATGGTTGCAAATTTGAATGAATCCTGTAAACATGCAAAAATATCTAAAACAGAAGTTCAAGAAAAACAACGATAAAGTATTTGAAAGTTAATAACTATGTATTTTATGTAATGAACAATATTAAAGCTTTTCGTAATATCATATACCATTTTTAAGACAGTAGCAAAATGGAGTAAAACGTTTTAGCATGAAATTTAAGAAATTATAATAAACAATAAATGATAGGAAAGCATGGATTCATATTTAAAAAAATGCAGAAGAAAAAGGAAGATAAAATTCAAAATTTCGATCTACTGAAACATGAGCAATAGTATAGTAAAAAAAAACAAAAAGTGATTAAACAATTTTAACTATGTAATTTATATTTTTACATTAAATTTTTATTTATAATAAACAGTAGAAACTTGCATTTGTTTATATCCACACTAAAATATAACAATATAATGGAGATGAAATTGAAAATGGCACACTCATTTGAACCACGTGCTTAAGCATATATAATGGACACACACACAAATCTGCCGCATCTTTAATTTCAACTAATTTCATACCATTTTTACACTTACAACATTCGTACATATTCGCAATCAAACTATAATTCATGCCCCATTCTATTACACATCCTTCGTCCTTATCTTGTCACTGAATCAAATACGTAAAGTCCACACATTCAGCTCTTTCGACACCAGCCATTTTGCTCACACAATCTACTAGAAGCACAGTGAAATCAAAGAATATGCATAGATGTTCTTTGGTGAAAGGCGAAAATTCAAAAAGCCCATTTAAATACTATAAACTGTAACCTTAAACCCTAACGATTTCCATGACTCCAAGAGGTTACCAGATTTGGCACGATTTCGCTTCATTTGCCGACTGGTCCCTAATCTGCAGTCTAGCCTAATTAACGAAAACTCATGAAAATATTTCATTCAAATTAAACCATTCTGAGCAAACTGTTCTGCGAAAGTACAGCATTTGATTCCGTTCAGAATGAAATGTTGTTCAAAAATGTATTCTTTTCAGATACTTCGTACTCTGAAATATTGTAGAAAAAGAAAATATATACATTTATACATATATTTACGACGTATTTACAAAATATTTACATCTGATCATCTCAAAGCCCATTGATCTTAATAGTAAATAACCGAATGTTTTGGTCACCATGCAGGCATCGCCAGTGCTTCAAAGCAGTGTATAGGGAAAACTGGTTAGTGGCCTGTCCTTCTTACTTCCTACCTCCATGGTACCTATATACTATTGCAACCACATTGGTAGATTTTACGGAAGAAAAAGAACAATTACTTTTATTGTAAAAATATATGTTACATACATATATATTTTACGTTTCAGTGATATATTTATCCCTAAATGCATATAATAAACCTAGTTACAAATGGGTTTCTGTTTTTGTTGTGTTGGAAATTTTGTTGCGATCACTTTTAGAAATGATTCAAACCATTATTCCCTTAATCATTTTACTGCGAAAAACTGTATTCCGGCAGTAATTGTACCTCTGTTTTTTCTATTATAGGCAGATCCCATTCTCATGAATTTTAAAATTATTTTTAAGATAAAAAAAGGATAATAATTTTTCTATAAAGGCATAGGAACTTGAAATAAAGCAAAAGGGACATGTGAAAATGGCAAGATTGGAAGCTGAATATTTGTCATACACATGTTTGTTTGAATAATTGTTAAGAGTGTGGTTAGAGTTTCGTGCATTCTGAGTCTTAAGCGACTTCTGCTGAGGTGGTTGCGATAATATGTAAGTACCATTAAATGCATATATAGTTAAGTGAAAGTTATTGCTAAGCCTAAAAAAACATATTAATCATAAAATTAACAGACAAAGCATAATATTTAGTGCAAATTTTATCTTAAAAACATGACATAAATTAAAGTTAAGCATATATAAATCAGAATCAACTTGTTAAATGTGATATTCAGTACATATAAATTAAAATTAACAAGGGGCATCTAAGTAAAAAGCAGTATGAGAGTGAAGTAAATATTAGTTATTGAAACAGACTTTTACTTCATTTTTTTTGTTACAACAGAGTTAAAAACTGTTCATTTATATCTAGCAATATTTAAGTTCTTTTTATCAGACTAGTGTGGCATTGAAAAGCACTCCAATTTTCTCAAAATTGTTTCTGTGAATGGATGTTTAATTTCATGCGAAAACAAGTATTCGAGAAAGTAATTTCTTAGATTTTCGTAGCAAACATTTATTGGTAACATCGTATGATATAATATCGTTATCAGGATTGTAAAAAATTGCGAAACTTTTCTTGATGCCAAAAGTACTGCAAGTAGGGAAGCATAATAACAAATAAATCTAAAAATATTTTAATTTAGATGAAATGCTTTATTACAATCCACTAAAAAGATAAATGAATAAAACAACTAAACATAACTGAAAGTTAATCGGAAACATACAGTTTTTTGGTTCCTACCATGCAGAGAAAATTTCTGTTTTTTTTTTTGTGTTAACATCTCAGCAACTATGCTAATCGACATATTAATGAATATGTCCTGTATCCTGTAATGTATGACGTAGCTGCTTATGACAAAAATTCCATGCCCTATTATGACACTTTCAAAATTTGATACTGAATTTTAATTAATTGTAATATAAAAAGATTAAAATAGTTATAAAATTAGAGTAATTTTAAAACATTTTTGTACACCCCTATTATGGTATTTTCAAAATTTGATAATTAAAATAGTTAAAAAATTGAGTGATATTTAAAGACCCTGAAAATGTTATTAAAGATTCAGCTGGGAAACATTCCTTCCCCTGCCCCAGAAAATTCCAAACCCTGTTAGATTTCTATCTATACTTGATGGGAAATGATCCATAGCCCCAAAATATCAAATGAAAATGTGTAAAGTTAAAAATTCTCTGTTTTCAGACATAGTTAAGCATGATTTCTTTTAATTTCTGATATTTAGAAATACATTCCCAATCAAGCTTATTTTGAAATTTTTCTATAGATTCTTCTGATAATTCTTGATTTCCAGAAATGTCAACCTTATCTTGAAATTTTTCTGTAAAATTTTCTGATGGTTTCTTATATTTTACATTCCCAATCAATTTTATTAGCTGATGTTGCTAATTTTTCTGTAAAATTATCTGTTAAATTTTGATATGTAGAAATACATTCCCAATTGAATTCATTACTAACTTTCGGATATTAAACACAATCATGACATAATCACCTTTTGTTATCATCATTATATGAAACTCTTCTTTTATCAAAACTCATTTGTATGTTTTAATCATTTCGTTTACTTTTATATTTTTGTCTTTCTAAATTTGAAATTGATTAATTTTTACATTTGTGTGGTTAGTTTATCCTGTTAATGTTTTATTTCTTTCTTTCTATAAAATTGAATTTGGTCTCATTTTCGTTATACATTTCAAAACCTTTCACTTTTCCTCTTTTATTGTTATTGTTTAAAATGTAGCTATAGTCTCTAGAAGCAACAGATATGCGTGATCGTATATATTCATTTCCCCATTCACCCAACATATATCCTGTTTCTACTTTATTAGTACTGTCATCAATATCAACAACAGAATCCATATCATAATATAATACTTTATCTCCTTTATCTAGCATTTTATGTCTTATTCTAGCATAACTTGTCGTAAAAACTGCTATATATATTTGTATTAAAATTATATTTTCATATTCATCTTCAATCTTATAATTTGTTTCGACCTAATCATTGTTCATAAAAACCATAGATAAATCTTTAATGGTGTCATTTAATATAATTCTGTAAAATTTTTACAACTCTTTAACATATTTAGTTTGTTTCATATTTTTTCTTTGACCGGGAAATCTCAGATAAACGGCACTTGCTGCAATTTTTTCCGCCGTCTTGAATCGTGAAAAATCGCCATATTCTCGGGAGGAATTTTTTTTATGCCAAGAGGGAACTTGCATAAAAAGGCATTTTCCAGAAATTTCCTCTTCAGGCCAATATCGGGAGAAAAGCTGTGCTGGGCGAAAATCATGTAAGGTAAAGCGTAGAGTTTGCGTTGAGAAGGTAAACCATACACATAGGACAAAGTTGTAAATGATTAGTTATTGTTGTGATTAAGTACATCTATGTACTTTTTTTCATCTTAGTATTTTAGATTATGATATATATAACTCCAACATTATTAAGTTTTATAATTCTCTTTTTTAATTCTTACCATTAATTAGAGCAATTATCCGTAATAATTGTTATATATGTGTGAAAACATGTTCTTTACATAAATGCAGTAATGATCCCGAAAATGCAATATATATCACATAGTTAAAGATGAAAGTTTTAAAAAATAAAATATGCGTGTATTTCCACAACAATAATTACATCCTCGAAATTTATTCCAGGCTATTATCATCATCCAGTCTGGTTTATATAGCACATTCCGGATTCTTTTATGCACATAATTTCACTTAGGTTAAAAAGGATGCTTTTATTCTTTTTTTCTTGTTCAAATGCGAAACTAGCTTTCATGTAGGCAAACAAAAAAATGTAATCCTGAATTGCATAACTGCAGGGAAACAAGATTTTTAACAAGTGCTATGGCTTTTCACGATGTTATGCAACTGTTTAAATTTCGGAAAGGGACCAATCAAATAGAATAGGATAAAGTTAAATTGAATTTGTCTATATTTATTCTATGACAAGTTAAATCATAAAATATTATTTATGACAAGTAAAATCATAAAATATTATTTTTGTGCAATATGAACATTGTCTATAATTGGCTGTTTCAAATTGGCGGCTCCCGAAGCAATTTTATGCGGTTGGCAAATATATTTCAGTTATGGATTTGTTGCAAATACAGTGATGCAAGGATTTCTGTTTTACTTATTTGAAGTTCGAGTTTGCATTACATTCATTTCTATCAAACATGAACCTCAGAATTTTATTCTGTAAGAATAAAATCCTTTTATTCTGATTAGAAGTGTAATTAATTTATTCAAGTCTATAATTAAAAATTTCAAATTAATTTATTTAGAAATTAATTATAAAGGAGCATATTTTGCAATTTTCTTGTATAAAAATAAAATTGTTATTCTAATTACAGGTGCACTTAATTTATTTCGAAAATAATTAAACAGCAAATTCAAAATGTCTGCTGACAAAGTCATGGAATCATCAGCACAAAGATTTATCTGCAAAGTCACACTAAGTATTTACATAAAGCAAGAAAATGTCCCTTTCATTTTCCCTATCTTAGTTAACATCTGAGGCAACAATCTAAACTCTCTTCCCACTGTTTGGCGCCTATCGCCCAAGTTGGAGAATGCGATTTCAGGAACCTCGCCAAGTGCCGGTTATCTGAGTATCCTTCTTTGACTAAACTTACCCCATAAGGAATTTAAACAATTTTTGGCTATATGTTTCATAGATGGATTTTTTTTTTTCCTAAATCTATACCTAATTTTTCTTTAACATTTCTTATATTCTTTATTTTTAAAATGTTAAGACCATTTATCATCTGTTTTTAATTTGATTTTTAAAATTATTTTCACATGTTCTTTGAATAAATTTTTAGTTTTCCTTTTAAAATCCCAAACTTCGTGTACACTCTCTTGCAAAAAAATTGAAGCACTATGAAGGGAGTGGTTGTTTTTGATGAAATTGAATATGTGTATAGCTCATACACAGATAGTAAAATGATTAAAAAATCGAGGTCATGGTACCTGTTCGTGGCTCACAATCACCCACTGAATGTTCAAATTAGTAGTTGGTTGAACCACCCCTGGCGACAATGCCTGCTTGAATTCATCAAGGCAAGGAGTGGTAGATGTTCCTAATATCATCCTGTGACACATTCTGCCAGGCGTTCAACAGTTGTTGCTCCAGATATGCGATATATTGTGGTTCCCAAATCTGGCGGCCTACCATATCCCAGACATGCTCAATTGGTGAAAGGTCTGGTGACGTTGCTGGCCAAGAAAGAGTATCAATGTTTTGAGACAGTCCAGAGATATGCGAGTGATATGTGGCCTGGCATAATCTTGTTGGAAAATGGCCCCAGGATGACGTGCCATGAAGGGTAATGCAACCGGTCACAGGATGGTATCAGTATATCGTTGAGCTGTTAAAGATTTACGGACGATATGACTAAAGATGACCTGCTGTCATAAGAAAAAGCACCTCACACCAGGAGTTATGGCTATATGCTTTAAAACAAAGGCTGATTGGGACCGCTGGTACCGTCCTCTCCAGAACGCGAACACGGTGGTCATCTGCTTCAAGAGTGAAGCGGGATTCATTCCTGAACACCATACGATGCCAGTCTGATGGCAGCCATAATGATCAGCTGTGACGCCACTCCAGATGACTCAGCCGATGTTGTGGGTCAAAGGCAAAAGTCTTAAAGCCCTCTCTGAGCATAACCACACCGTAGACAAGCACCGTGAGTTGGTGGATGGTACCACGAGGTATAGATGGGGCTGTAATGCATTGAATAGACGGCAATACTAACGTTGGGGCGATTCGAAGATTGCAAACAATCATACTGTCTGACCTTGCATTTGTGCTCCTTGGCCTTCCAGAGTCTTCATTTTATCGGCAATTTTCTTGTAGCAACTATTGCTGGCAACATTTTTGCACAACAGTGTCTGTACATTGCAGATGGCGGTCTATTGTTCGGTATGAGCACCCAGCTTCACGCAACAGTACAGTGCGCCTACGTTCAAAGTCGTTTAGTTGTGTGTAAGGTCTTCGATATCGTCGTAATGGCATCTTTAGTTGCTTCTTTACGGAATTACAATGGCAGCAACAAAAAAAGATAAATTTTCCGCCTGTGTTACTTGTTTTATACTTTGCGAATTGCACAGTAGAAATGCACGCTATGATAGCAATTCCGGTTCATTTTCCATTAAACTTTGTTTGATCAAGATGTTTTTTCATACCAAATTTCCTCACGATAGCAAAAGTCTTTCTTAGTGCTTCAATTTTTTTGCAAAAGAGTGTAAATTTTTTTCAGTTTGCACCAATAATAATTCACTTGATGCAGCCTATTTTCCTTGCCCTTCCATTTCGCAGGAACAGAAAAAAAAGTCACATCATTCCTACCTTTTTGTGTCGTGCATGAGTGGGAAAAAAGTCACATCATTTCTATTTTCAAAAAATTAAGTGCTTAAACCACATTTGATGTTATTGCTTTTAATAAATATGCGAAATTTCAAAATGTACCAATATCTAAATTTACATATATCTTCAAAAATTTTGAATAAAAAGCTAATTTTTTGCAGGTATGCTTAGAAATACATCTACTTTAAGATGATGGTATTCTATAGATTATAGAAAAAATTTTTCGAAAATTAATAAAAAAAAATATTTAAAAATACAAACTTTAAATCATAAAAAATGGGCGAATATTATTTGGAATGAACTTAAATTTCGAAATGTGAAAGGGAAAATCAAATAAGTTTAATAAAAAAAGAGATATTAATAAATATATAACAAACTCAGTTAACATTGAGGAGCTAAAATTTTGAGAACTAATTTTCTAAAAAACTACTCTTGCGATTTTTACAAAACGTGGCAGTTTGTCATAGTTTCAGTCGTAGAATAGAAATATGGAAAAAAATTCGTATGGCATTTCAGAAAAAGCCTGATTTTGTGTCAAAATACCTATGTTAGAAGAAAGCTATATATAAATCTAATACATATCCTAGGTCACGCTTTCGAGACATGAAAAATGCAAGTTGAATTTCGTCAATCGGCCTAGTAGAACGGGAGATATAGAATTGCCCCCCCTTTTTTTTTTCAGTGTAGCTGTGAACATAAGTGTACTAAATGCAATCTGTTGCATATAGTTTGGGTGGACACAGATCCACTTGCTCCTGGAGGCAGCCGGCTTCGGATGTCACGTGGTGTGGAGCAAGTTGACCGCCGAATACGCCGGTCTGTGCGCTGTGACGTGCACCCGTGCACACCACTTCCTCTTCAACATGCACGTGCACCTTCCTGAATCCATCATGTGCAGCTAGGTTGGATGGTACTCGCATTGTGCCCAACACGAGTGGCTAATGTGGAACAAACCAAGTTCCCTGGTCGTTAACTGATGGTATTGAGCTCGCCAGTGTCTCAGAGGTATTTTCTATGCTTCTTCTGAAGTCTTCAATGCTCTGTAAACCCTCTGATGCTGTTTATGTGAAGGGAAAGTGGCTGACCTTTATAGCTTCCATATGCATACCAAGTGATCCAATGTGTGTGTAACTTTTTGGATATCCGCCTCACAACTCTCGCTCCTGCAATTTGCATGATACTACGTGCATTCTTTCTTTTGTAATGTCACTTTTGAGAAGTACAGTTGTCTCAAAAGTAATTAAAAAAAAAAAAAGGATTGAAAAGTTGCCTCGAATTTAGATAGAAGTCACAAGAAATGATTGATGTTATTTTAGTAATTAAATTTATTGCAACAATACCCTCTTAGCATTTGAAGCAATCTCAGTTCTGCATTACTTTCTGATCAAACTGATAATATCTGAGAAATATTCTAACCCTGCAGTAGGGAAAAGTAAGTTATGTGGTCAATGTTGTACCCTGATTTTGTGTGTAAAATTAAGAGTACAAGCATTCAATTTTTTTTTTCTCTCTCTTTTCATTACAGCTGTTGGAGAGAAAAGGTTATCTTCGTCAAGTAAGGCGTCTGTTTATTTATGCCTTGACTGCTAAAGAGAAGTTTCAGAAGTGCATGATGAATCTCAAAGCAGAAATTGAAAATTCTGCTGATTATGATTAATATCTATGAAATAAAATGCATATTCATATTGTGATGTACACATAAATGTTACCAGTTATATAATTATTTCTTAAAAATGTCTGTGTGAATTTTTATAGCATTTTCTATTTAGATAACTTTTTCTGATTTATATTTTTTATTGTTATTATTATCAATATTTCACAAATTTTGTTACACTTTGAATAAAAATATTAACTACAAGTATTTTATGTTTTTGTTTGGTATATTATTTTATATTGACATTTATTTTTTTATATTCATGATATGTTCATTGAACAATAAAGAAGTCATTGTAGCTGGTTGATTAGCATGAATGTCGCTCATCCCGAGCATTAGCTTCCGAAGATTTTTAAGTAAATGCAAACCATATTTTTTTGCAATACTGACCTCAACTCTGTTCTACGATTCAGTCCTGAGTTTAAAGATCTAGCACTTTGCTTGCCAGTATTCCAAAGTGATCAGCAGAACTTGAACAGAAGATCTGGATTGTAGCAGCCAATTCATAGACATTTTGACTAAACCACTAGACATGATGAATAAAAATTATAAATTGTTGTAGGATTTCGAGAAGTATATTCAGCTAAAATGTTTAGAAATTTAAAACATTAGATTGAGGATATATGCTATATGGTAGTGGTTATCGAAGTGTGGATCAGGAAACATTTTTTTATGTGACATGGAAAGTTTTGCATTTTTTTCTTATGGTGTAATTGTACATATTTAATTGTAATTATGAATTTACTTATAATTATATAAATTAATTGTTAATAGTTACATATGTGTATGCATTATTATTCTTTTCCCCCATTCTTTTGCAAAGTGACTTTATGTTTGTAGCTTCAATAAATTACATGTGTATGCATATGGGTTCAATAAATAACAGCTGATATGCACATAGGTCGCAAGCTCAAAACATTTAGGAAACACTGGTATACAGCATTTTAAGGACTTTTCTAGAAATACTAATGAGCCTAATTGTTTTATGAGATTCACATATCATTTTAAAGATACCAACATCATCATAACTAGATTGCCATCCATCCCACAGTCTTATCTTGTCTTAAGTAACATCTTTCTTTCTACTAATCCTTTCATTAATCTGGTGTAATAGGAAACAGGATTCATCTGTGCTCACAGCTTCTTACTATTCTACAAAATCCAGGTTGTTGTTTAAAGCTCACATGGCAAAATGCAGTGTCTGACAATGTGTGAGCAGCAGTAAAATCTATGTAGGGTGTCAAAATCCTGATACAAAATTTTATATGGCTGAAAATTTCTGATTACATATATGTAGATATTAATCACTGTAGAGTTACTGGACACGTTGACAACAATCTGAATGATGATTTTTCATATTTCTTGTAAGATGTGTACATATTTACTTATGCAAGAGATTAGTTAGAACACTGCATTTAATACTCGGGGGAAGTGGGGAGAATAACACTTTGCATTGGTTAGAACACAGTATTGAATACTCAGGGGAGTGGGGAGAATAACACTTAAAAACTAGAATTTCATGGGTTTAAAGTAGTGCCACGTTCTGTAGAAAGATTACCAAAAAGTAATTGACAACTGTAATCTCTCAACAAATATCAATTATCTGTTTCTGAAAAAGATGCAGCTAGCTTAGTTTTCAGTTTTTGTGTGAACAACTTTTCACTTCATTAATAATCAAATTTCTACAGTTGTTGTTTTGTGACATTTCTCTAATGCTGCTGCATCAATGTTACACATAAAATTAATTGTCCCAGTTTACTCTGATGTAATTTAGCATATTAAGCTGCTTTTCACATCACCCATACCCAGGGTTGGTGCTAGGTTTTTTGCCACCCAGTTTCTTCATAAATTATAAAATTTTTGTCGCCTGGTGTGAACCCCCACTGGTTGCATTGGCTCTCACAGTGGCCTTGCTTGTATTTTCCCCTAGTTTTGCTAAATTGGACTTGTTCCCAACAGTGGTAGGCATAAACAAACACAAATTAACTGAGCCAGTGAACAGAAAATATTGAAAACATTTGCACTTATATAAACGAATAAATGCAGAAAAGTGTTTTATTTCATTGAAAATGAAAGAATATAATCTGCTGGGTTTGCCAGAGTAAATCCCAGTAATAAAAAAAAAAGGGAGTAGAATAAATAATCAGTATTTAGAAAAAAAAATGTAGCAAGGGAAGAAAAAAGTAATTGAAACTAAATTTCAATAAAATAAGAATAAATTGTACAAATATTAAGCAAGTGGATGGTAGAAGGGGTGATAAGAAACAATATATATAAGCTTTTATTTAAGTTTCATTAAATAATTAACTAAAAGAGAAGGTAATATGTCATGATTTAATGAAAACAAGAGACTGAATATTTCTCAACATATTTATATCACAAATAATAAAAGCATGGAGATGCTGAAATTTATAAAGATAATGGGTTATATTTTAGAACATGCAGATGGATTTCGTCATTCATAAAGCTCACTTGACCACATTGTATTTTCATCTACAAACAAGGTGTGTACAAAATTTTAATTCAATGGCTTATCAGGAATTAGAAAATTCATGACAAGCTTTTGATCACGGCAACAAATACGATGAGTGAACTAATGAAAGCATATAAAGAGAGAGAGAGGTCATTCCCCTCGTCTTAAATACAGTACTTTGTTTAAAAGATGTCTTCCAGTATGAATGTCCTGCATAACAAACCTGCGTGTGTGCGGAGAACTTGTACATACACAGATATAATAAATTATAAACAAATGAAACTTGCCAGTAATTTGTATCATTAGCCCAAAGGGGCAATGTGCCCATGAGGGCTATTAATTTCGTTTTGGCGAGAAATTTCAAATATCATCAAGCAACTTCCTAAAAATAAAGCACCAGGCATCGATGGTATTACAAATCAAATAATGAAACTAATTCACTTCTCGAACAGAACGCTATTCTTAGATATGTGTAATAAATGCCTTCTTTTAAATACATTTCCTACATGCTTCAAAACAGGCCAAGTTGTCCTATTTGTAACAAGCCAAGTTTTCCTATTTAGAAAACCAGATAAAGATCCTGATAATGCAAACTCTTACAGACTAATTAATTTACTACCAGCCATAGGGAAGCTTCTAGAGAGTGCAGTAGCTGGTCGTTTACGCCACCATCTCACGAAAATAAACTATATAAGTAGTAATCAATACGGCTTTACTCCAAATAAATCAACTGCACACGCAATAGACTCAACCTTAAACCAAATTACTATGAACAGATCTTCACTCAGCACTTATCTGCTTAGACTTAACTAAAGCTTTTGATTCCCTTTGGTTAATCATTTACAGTAATAAAATTATAGAAAAAATCCAACAACGAGGCTGTCCACAGAGATCATGTGTTCACTCAGCACTTATCTGCTTAGACTTAACTAAAGCTTTTGATTCACTTTGGTGGCCCGCCGTAACAGAGGCACTGAGAGTTTCAAACTGTCCTAAAAATATTTTCCTTATCTTACAAAATTTTCTAACAGAAAGAAAGAGCCTAATCATTTACAATAATAAAATTATAGAAAAAATCCAACGAGGATGTCCACAGCAATCATGTTTGAGCACTAATTTTTTGAACATTATATTAAATTCATTAATATCTTATTAATGGTCGGACCACCACAAATGTATAGTATCATTT
>KK112263.1:241131-254202 GCA_000611955.2 Stegodyphus mimosarum | reverse complement strand
CCACACATCCAAAAAATACTTTTCAACACAGTTATTGAAAAGATAGTTCTTTACGGTGCAGAAATCTGGTCTCATCCAATGACAAAAAGAAAAGAAAGACTACTACAAGCGATTCAACGCCCATTTCTCCTCCGCATCACCAAATGTTATCGAACAACTTCAAATGCAGCTCTATATGTCCTTTCTGGAATTCCACCTCTCCATATTACAGCACAGTGCGAATATATTAAAGGTACAATATTAAAATTGAGAAGACCGTGCGCTATACAAGAAGAAATACTTGATCCAACAAAATTTGAAATTCCTAGAAATCCTTATAGCAGGCACCCAGCTACAAACCCCAGAATGTATTGCACGCTAAAGCCATCTGCTCAACACTCTTCTTTTCCTATTATCTATACAGATGGCTCTAAAATGGAATCAGGTGTAGGATGTGCTTGTATTATCTTACCAAATCAAAACCAAAAATTTACACTAAAAGCACGTCTTTCCAAAGAAAATAGTATTTTTCAAGTTGAACTCCTAGCAATAAAATTAGCAATTGATTATTCAATAATTAACAATATGCATCAAATAAACATCTTTACAGATAGTCAGTCAGCAATTCTAGCGCTCCAAAATACTAAACATAAATCTGAACTGATTCAACAAATTATCAATAGTACCTCACAACATCCTCGCCTATCTCCGAGAATCTCATGGATCAAAGCTCACGTTGGAACCACGGGGAATGAGGAAACTGATGCAGCTGCAAAATCAGGTATAACATGCAATAATACTCCATTAATACAGCATCCTTGGCCAAAATCCTACCTTAAATTTCATCTTAGAAAAATTAAAACAAATATCTGGGAAAATGAACGGCAAAATAACAACACAGGCAGAAGACAATGAAATCGCTCCTCATGTTAATGATCAATGCACAATGGTCAATCACTACATAAATTGCTTTCTCACAGGACATAGGCCATTCCCCACATACTTTCAACAAAGAAACATCTCTACTTCTGATCAATGCGTATGTGGGGATAGAGGAGACCCTAATCATTATGTAAATGCCTGTCCCTTAACTAGAACATTTCATATTAAATTACCTACCTCGAACGTCAATGCTTTTCTCAATTTTGCAATCAAAAATAAGCATTTCAGAAAGAAAATAGAAAATACCATGGTATACCTTTCATCCAGAGGAGAAACGATTCGTTTCTTCGGTCCTTTCCGACTTGTACAGGCATCACAAGATCGGCACCACTTTTGCACGTCATCCTTTGCATTGTTCCAATAGAACCGCTCCCGAACTCTCTGCAAGGTCTTCATTATTCCGAAGTGACATCCTGCAGGGCTGCTATGTAGTTCTTTAAGGACGTCAGGGATCCGGGATCTTGGAAGCACCAGCTGCCACCGGAATGTCTTTCCATCATCTGATTCGAATTTCTGGTACAAGACGCCGTTTCGAATATGGAGTGAGTCCCAGAGAGCCCAATATTGTTTTGTTGTGGGACTATAGCGTGAAATGTCCTGCCAGGTAGATTTCTGTTTGAGGTCTCTATTAATACAATTATGGGTTTAATATCACGGTCTTCCATCATATACCCATTTACTTATAGGAAACATTGGGTGCCCTATTACATTTCAACCTGTACCTGTACCTGTCACTCCATGGGTCTGGATCAGCCGATGCTGATGTTGTAATTTGTCGTGCAATTGGATTAAGCAGCTGGTATTTAGTTTCGGCCCTGGAACAATATCGGCAGCTTTCTGGGCAAGGTGTTCTAGATAAGGCGTCAGCATTTCCGTCCGATGACGGATAGTGATCTTATATTCCTGGAGTGTCTGTACCCACATGGCTACCTGACCCTCAGGATTTTTGAAATTTAAAAGACAGGCTAATGACGCATGATCCGTGCGGAGCAGAAATTTTCTGCCGTATAGATAATGATGGAAATGTTCTACGGCTTTGACTATGGCTTCTTTCCCGGTGACACAGTAATTCCTCTCTGGTTTAGACTGGCACTTGCTCCATTCAGCCACTACACGTTCTTGGCCTTCTATTTCTTGGGAGAAAACAGCGCCGACACTTTCGTTATCGTGTCCGTATCGAGAATAAATGATCTGTCGAGCTGAGAATACGTTAAAATTGGAGCAGATGTTAAAGCTTACTTCAGGTTCTTAAATGCATCTTCACATTCTTTTGTTCACACGAACTTTTGCTTGCTCTCTGTCAGCTTGTGAAGGGGTCTTGTGATGGAAGAAAAATCCTTCACGAATCTCCTATAGTAGGTGCAAAGTCCTAGAAAGCTTCTCAGCTGGTGGACATTTTCGGGACGTCTCCAGTCTTTAACTGCTGACACTTTTTCAGAATCCGTGCGCACACCTTCAGCAGAGATGACATGTCCGAGATAAGTGACTTTCTGTCTGAATAATTTGCATTTAGCGGGACTCAACTTCAGATTGGCTTCTTTCAGTTTCTGAAGCACCTTTCTAAGATTTTCCAAATGTTCTTCGAAACTCTTCCCGACGATGATGATGTCATCCAGGTATATCAGACAGGCTTCGTATGAAAGACCTTTTAAAACAGTCTCCATTAGACGTTCGAATGTAGCCGGCGCATTACATAGTCCAAACGGCATCACCTTGAACTGCCAAAGTCCTTGTCCTGTAGTAAATGCCGTCTTTTCTCGGTCATCAGGATGTATTTCTACCTGCCAATATCCACTCTTTAAATCAAGTGTCGAGAACCATTTGCTTCCAGAGAGAGTGTCCAGAATGCTGTCAATTCTAGGAAGAGGGTAACTGTTTTTCTTCGTAACCTCGTTCAACCGGCGATAGTCAACGCAAAATCTAGTTGACCCGTCTTTCTTCAGGACGATGGGAGATGCCCAGGAACTTGCTGAAGGCTCGATGACATTGTTTTCTTGCATGTCCTCTAAACGTTTTCGTACTTCTTCCTGTTTCGCAATCGGCAGACATCTTGGATGTTGCTGGATTGGTGAATGATCACCAGTATCGATTCTATGTCGAGTCAAACTGGTTCGATCCATGTCAGAAGACGAGCGGGAAAAAACATCTTGAAGATCTTTAATGACACGCTCGGCAGCATTCCTTTCGTCATCGTTTAATTGCACATTCTGCAATAACTCCGATGTAATGCTCTCTGAGGAAACGGTTTCTGGGATGTTACTTTTTCTTTCAACGCTGATTACAGGAGTACATTCTGCAACCACTTCACCTTTCTTAATAGCTCTTGCCTTGTCAGTTACATAGGCAACTTTCACCGGGATAACGATCCTCGACAGGTCGATGAGTGCTGAAGCTATTAGTACTCCTTTAGGGCTATTACAATTCTTGGGAGATTCCATGACGCCGTGGCGGAAATTTCTATTTTCGGCTATGGATCCAGGAAGTAAAATTTCTGTTCTTGCCGGTATTGTGATATCGTCTTGAGCTGTGATTTTGTGGATAGGTTTCACTCCTTCATTATTAATCCCGAATAAGGTTATGTCTTCAGAGGCAGAATGCAGTTCTTTACTTTTAATATCCAGAGAAAAATTGTACTTCTTTAGAAAGTCCAATCCGAGTATGCAAGGGTCTATAATTTCTGCTACATATGCCGGTGATGGTAAGCGGCATTTCCAAACATGATGTTAAGGTTTAATTTTCCTTCGATTTCGCTCTTCTCGCCTGATACAGTCTGGAGGGTAACGTAGGGCGGCGTCCAGATGAGTTTGCTTTTTAATTGTTCAGCCACATCTTTTCCAATGATGGTAGCATTCGCTCCTGTATCGATGGTTATATTACAAGGAACTCCACTGATGTGTCCCATGATGAAAAGTCCGTTACTGCCGCCACTCACTGCAAAAATCTGAAGTGCTTTAAACTGGGTCTTTTCATTATCTGGGAACCTCCGCCCCCGCGAGATGGCCACAAATTAGTTTCTCTCCTTTTTGATAGGCACGGTTGTAACATCCGTGCCCTGGGGTGTTCTGCAGTTTGTTCGTATGTACCCTTCAACATCGCATTTCCAGCACTTTACGGTCGGTTTCTTGTCACCAATATTTTCCGTGTCAAGGCATTCACTTTTTTGGTTAAATCGTCCATGCGAACAATCATTTGATCCACTGGTTCTTGTATGTGAGCAGCTCTGATCGGGTGGCGGTCTGTACGAGTTGCTAGCTGGGCTGCCGCGAATTTCCTGGCGTACCCAACGCAAGCAGTCGATAAAGTATTGCAGGGACAGTATTTCCTATGTTTCTTCTGGGCACTTCGTAAGGGCGAGGTGAGACAGCCTTTCAACATTCGTGGCGAGTTCTTGGAGTGTTTCGGTGGGCTTCTGTTGACGGGATTTCAATTGAAGCCTGCTGTAGTCTTTCAAACATTTCTCCCCAAAACGTAGTTCCAATGCGCCGGACAGAGCTTCGAAATCTAGTCTCTGGTTTTCGAAAAGAGTCTGCAGGATATCCGTTGCATCTGCTCTCAAAGAATCGGCGAGATGACAGGCCTTAGCTTGCGAATCCCATCCTTTTGCTTCTGCCACTATTGAGAATTGTGTCTTAAGTACTTGCCAAGAGGTCTTCCCATCATATGTGGATAACTTCAGGGAGGAACGAGAAGGTACGGATAAAAATTTAAATCCATCAGAATTGCTTCCTGTTGTCGCTACGAATTGCTTTAAGGCATCAACTTCCTTGGAGACCGAAGAAACCCGGTCATCAATTTGTTGTTGAACGCCACAAACTCTTCCTTCGATTTCTCATTTGACAGGAAAAACTATGTAACCTATTTGTTGTTCCAAGGCCGAAACTCTCTCTTCTATTTGCTCTTTCACAGAAGAAACTTTTTCTTCAACTTGTGCAACTTTATTTTCAACCGCGTCTATTCTGCCTTCCATAGCCTCAAATTTATTTTCTATTATGCAAGTAATTTCCTCTTTCATTTCTTCTTGATCTGCTCGAACGGCTTTCATCTCTTCCTTAACGGATTCTTGGCATAATTTCATCTCCTCTTTAACGGATTCTTGGCCAACTTTCATCTCTCTTACGGAAACTTTCACCTGTTCTTTAAATGATGTTTGGCCAGCTTCCATTTTTTCTTGGAATGCAGCAAAAGCAAGGACGAGCTGCCTTAATTGTTCTTCCATCTCTGTCGTGATTGGCATTCAGATCCCACTTCTGACACCAAAATTTCTTGCGTGTGTACGGGTTCGTAATGGATTAAATGCACTAGTCGTTAAAAAGTTAATAAAATTTATTCTTTTCACAAGAAAGATAACAAAATGCTGAAATATTTCCTCAGAGATATTCGTACAATATCACAATATCTCACAGCAGTTATATTTAGAACTGGTAAAACGTTAAACAGAACTCAAATTCAAAATACGGAGAAACTAATTCTATCTCATAGAGAATTCGCTACAATCAGTAGCAGCATTAAGTACACAACAGTTAGCTTAAAACAACTGAACTGAGCTGAGATGTTTTAATTCGGCTTTTATAAGCTTTTTAATCAGCACGAGATCATTCTCTCAGATTCTCGATTTTTCTAGACAGCAAAAGAAATTACGAGATATTTACTTATTAAATATTAAATGCACGCGTTCTTGTATTTTTACTTTTCAGACTTAGCTTTCTCTTCAAATTCGTCACGCGCTGCGTTGCGCGGGAAAATAAAACAATTTCAATTACAGTTCTACTAAAATAGCTAAATAAATACAAAATCCGTAACAATATTTATCTCTAATGAAATTCGAGAAAATAAGTTGCAGCAAAAAATGTATATAATTTAACAGGTGCATAAGACAGTCATGTGATGCGCACATCAGATATTTTAATATGAGGATTTTTTATATGTAACTTTAGGGACAGGTAGTAATAAAAATTGATGAAAAAAATTAATTTCTGTTTGTGTTATATTGTTTTAAATATATAAATAAAAATGTGATCGTGTTGTATAAAATTTGAAAATGAAAACGTAATTAACGAAAAAGACCTTTAATGAAAAGAAAATTTGATTCCCCCTCCATTTTTATTTTTGCTACACATAGAGGGATATGTGATGGAAGAGAATTATTGGCTAAGAAAAGAGATTTGCTTACTAACTACAATTCTTTTGAAAGAAAATCCCAGGACAAAGAAAAACTTGATTTCAAGTACTTCTTTTTAAGTGTGACATCACCTCAACTAACGATTAAGCAAGACAATTATTTGCATCAATTTTAATGTATTATTTTAATGAACAAAAGCGCATCACGTCTCCGTTTCATTAACTCATGTCACTCATAAGAGAGAGCAATAAATAATGCTATGGAAAGTTAATCTCAACTAAAACCAAACAGTGCTGAAATATTATATACTTACAGGTACTCGAGCCACATTGATAGGGTAATAATTCAGATAGGCCTGTTTTCAATAATTTCGGAGTTCATTTGCTAAGTGCTTTCTCTCAAAAGACCAGCAACAATTTTCCCAAGAGTAGTATTATAAGTAGCATTGCCCTCAACCTGATTACCATAAGTATATTGCACTCTGTGTCGGATAATTTAGATGACATGGAGTGTCTATTGTTCTTGGAAACAGCAGTCTGTCTTATCTAATTATCGCTATTTATGGAAGGTCTTACCGCATTGAATTGTGTATTATCAGTTAACGACTGTGGATGAAGTGTTAAGTATAATGAAAGTTTATGTTGGTTTTATATTAGCTTCATTTTTAAGGCTGAAAACCAAGCTAATGTTTGTCCTCATTTAAAAAAAATCGGAGAATTAAAAAATCCTCATTTAAAAAACGGGATAATAAAAAATATGTCTAGCATGTAACTTAAGCCATATAGAATTCTGGAAATGAAAAATTGTTAGCATAGCAGGAAAATTAATACCAATAGAATATATATAAAATTGCTTCCTTTTATATACAGTACACGGCGCTTAATGTGATCGTAATTAATATTATCAGTCGGATATTTATTTTTGAATTGCGTAAGTTTTGCTCGTTTGTGTACGGAAACATGGACGATATTTCGCTTATTGTGATCCGTTAATATGATCAAAATGCTACAGAACATACTTTTTAACTGAAGTTAAATAGATTATAAAAACTGACAAATGACAGAGAATATTGCCAAGCAAAGACTTTAGTCACCAAACAGTTTGGTTTCGATTGTAATCAACCATTTAAAATTAAGCAAAAAAGCAAGTTCAGTTTGGCGTAGATTTTGAATAATTCTATCGATTTTGAGAGTGGTCAAAAAGAGCGGGAAAAAAAGGTTCTGATGCTTATTTTAACTTTAATTTCAACTCTTTCAATGAAGGATGAACTCCAGGTTCAGGATCAGTCAAATAATTTCCAGAAATGTCATGAGCAGTTCATAAATGAACTTCGTTAAAGACATTGTGAACAGTTCATAAAACAAATTTTTACCTTTTCCTGATGAAATTGCCATGAAAATAATTATTTATATGTTTCTGGGGTTAAAGCGCAGTCAGTGTTAGATGGCCGCAGGCCACGAGGAAGGTGTAATGATGCCATAAATTCATGGGACTAAGCTGGTGACATCACAATATATTCTCGCATTTTACGATACGTGAACTGTTTCTACTGAAAATAACTTCACATTTCTGACTGAAGACTGAAGTGATTATCAATTAAAATACTTTTAGAAAATCAGGTTGGTAAAGCAGTCGTATTTTGAGACTTCCTTTCTGTACTGATAGCAAATACGGTAAATATGTCCATCCATTAGCGAGAAAAAGTTAAAAGTTTTGAAATAAAAGTATTTTTCAAAAACATTTACTCGAGTTGAATAATTTAAAAAAAAAATCTTACTTTGTTTGGTATTGCTAATAATTAAAACCTTATTGCTAGGAACATCGAAACAGTCTTTCATCTACAAAGCTCATCAGTGTACGAGCGAATAAGACCATTAAAAGGTCGAAGTACCACACAGATTCAAATATCGACAAACGGACTGGCTGCATGAGACTTTTTTTTTTTTACCACCAGCGGCCGAACAGTAAAATCTCTAACATTGGCAGTTACGACCTGGGTTCGATTCCAGACGAACGGGATAGCTGCATGGGCGTTTTCGTAATTTCCCCCATGTGTAACGTGTATACGAGTTAATTTCCCTTAGAAAGTCCTCAACGAATGTATCCCTCTCCTTCAGCAGATAGCCCTAGTGGGCTTTGTCATAATCAACTAAACCAAACCATTTGTTCTGTTACGCTTAGAATATTTTGAGTGTTGTATTGCTGTAACGATTGCAGCGTCAAGCAATATCATTGGCAAGAACCCAGCACTAACCAGTAAGCGATAAGCACGCATTCGGTCTACAACCAGGACTTAATTTCTAAAATTAGAAGTGCCGGAGCCCTATGAAAGACCAACAGGGAAAATGACCACGAATATATAAATGAATAAATGATTTAATTAACAAAATAGCTAAAGAATTAATTATTAAAATAATTAAGTAATTAATAATTAAAATTCAAAATTGTAAAATCATAAATAAAAATTTAATAGGTTACAATAGAAGAGAAACACGCCAATGTGACAATCAAATTCGCTGAAACAACCTTGTATTTGGCGTACATTTACTAAAAATAAATGTACGCCAAATACAAGGTTGTTTCAATGAATTTGATTTAATAGGTTATTAAATAAATGGTAAATAGTTAAATAATAAAATAAAATCTGGACCTCGTCTTTGGTGTTCCGGCTGCAATTACAATTTCTCTCAAAAACAAAGAACTATCTCCATCGATCTCCGGCTGCATTTAAGTTTCTGAATGTACAGTATTCTAGCACACCAACGAGAAACGTTAAAGAGACGGCTAATGAGAATGCTATAGAAAGTTACGGAGTAGGGAGGAAATTTTAACGGAAGATGAGTATTTATGAAAGAGAGAGAAGAGTCCCCTTTCTGACCACGATCCTTATCAATATAGCTCTAGCTATTAAGGAGAATGTTACAGGGAAAACGTTTATTTATTTGATCTTATTTAGATTTCATGATCAGTAAATTTCAAGTATTTATATTTCTTTTACTCTTAGCTACGTTTTATTTCTTCTTTGCTTAAAGTTGGAAAAACAAACAAACATTTCAAATTGTAAAAATCCCTTTTTTATTCTTTAGTTTGAAATGTTTATTATTTCTAATAGGACATGTTTAATTTTTAATCTACATTATTCTTTCCGGTTTGTTGCACAAAAAAAAATTACTCCCAAAGATGTAAATTAGCTAGCGTGGTAAAGAGTACAAATTATGCAGAGCACTGAGCTTTTGCAGTGATTGATAACTGTTTAAATTTGCTCTCAATGAAATGAAATGTTACTGTGATTACATTTCTACATGCCTCTACTATTATAGTCTATTACTTTACAATAAGCACTTCAAAGTCTTAGTGACCCTCCCCTTATTTACGATAGTAACGCCTGTCACCATCATCTGGCAGAAAAAATGAAGGCATTTTAGCAAATTGGAGGACTCCAACTTTTTTCCACAGCAGCCATTACTATGAAGCACGATTTTATGATGAAAAAGGGCCTATTCTATATAGCTATAGACTGTAGCTGAGTTGCACTCTTGAATGTCTAAGAAAAAATAGCAGTTGGTTAGCGTTCATTTCCTAATTTATGGTTGGTTGTTGACAGTTAATTGTTAAGGGTCGCCCTAAGGTAGTACTAGTAAACATTTGACTAATGTAAGTCATGAATGAAGCATATATATATATAGCCACTCCCCTTATCTGTCTTAAAAGTCCTTACTCTGCTTTTATTTTCGCAATCGTTGGTCTTAGTCCTATACTACCAATTACAGACAAATAACGAGAATGTTCACATTTTGGCAATGGTAAATTTTAAAAAAAATAGTTAATTTTCGACAAATAATGAAATCTAACCTTTAATGCTGTCTCCCTGTTTCTCTTACTTATATGTGGGAAAGTTTTATACTTGTTATGAAAAAGTAAAAATACAAGAAGTTTGATTCCGGTGGGACAAAAATTGATCAGGATATTCATTTTCAAAGTTTGCAACTTTAGACGCAATTTTCAATTTACCTTGAGTTATGGATTATAAGTTAGCATAATTCGAAGAAATACGTTTCAAAAAAGGGAAGAAAAATTTTTATAATTTAATAGACAAAAAGGAAGTCATGCAGTGTCCGCATCTGACTTTTTTCTTTTCTTTTCGGTGAATTAGAACCAATTGCATTACTGTTTAAATGTATATTATTATTACTATCATCATCATTATTATGATACCATCACCTGGTTTCAAGTGCTCGTAGCAAATAAATCGATTTTTTTTTGTATCAGACCGAACGTTTAAGTTATAAATTTGAGCCGTCAGTAGGATGTGATGGTATATGAGGTATCTCCAAGCCATGCTAACTGTTAAACTCCGCTCTAGGTTTGATGGAATGCAGCCATTTACTCCATTGACAAGGCAGCTTTACCACCGTCTGAGCATACAGTTAGCGAACCCCACCAGCAGTGGATTCTCCTAAATATAAATCCTCGAGCAAAGGCCAAAAAAGCACAATAAATATATGAGCACAGGGCATAACATCAACCACTCAAGAGAACTTTCGGCTTGACGTACATTTTGAGTACCCCAGTAGTAAGCCACCGTCCTCGTGCGGTCAAAGGATACCGCCATGACGCAATAGAACAATGGATGACTTAAGAGAACAATAGATGACGCAACGGGGGACCGTGCCTTTGGTGTGCCGCCTCCGCCATCTTTGATCACGTGACAACCGGAAGCGACGTTAACAGATTGGATTCCCGGAAGTGACGTAGACGGATTTTTTCAAAGTTTCGTTGTTATTCTGTGGCAACGATGTTATCAAAGTTTCATTTTTTGTGGAAACGATAATGTTTTTAGGTGTATGGCAACGATCGCTTAAGCCACGTGTTTGGAATGATATCAGTTTTATTATTTTTAGTTATTTAATGCGAGATTATTTTTTATTATATAATCTTTTTGATTATTATTAATCATTATATCTAATTATTTTTCTTTATTATTTTAAGTATTTAATCATTATTTTTAATTACGAATCATCCTTTTTTAATTATTTAATCCATCATTATTTTTTAATTAATTTTAATTGATTCCATTATATTTTAACTTATTTATTTAATTAACTTATTTCTAATGAATTTAATATCTATCCCTGAATTTTAAAAATAACTCGCTATCTCTGAGATGGGAGTCTAGCGTTTTACCGCTCGGCTACCCTTTCATGTTATCAAGCCTGTTATTTTTTCGTTTGGAGCGAAAAAACCATGGACCTTATAAGAAATATAAGCCTTATAAGACCTTATAAGCTAATATAAAATCTTATATAGCTGGTTTTGTTGTCAAAAGCTTAGCTTATAAAGTGAAATGTAATATTTGTTTTTCAGCTTTAGTTTCAACAGAACCATATGATGGTTTGCTAGGATTCAAAAATTATACATCTGAATCTAAAGGTTTGATTTCTCCTTCCAGTGATGTCCGAATGATCTGCAAAAATGCAGAAATAATTTTTAGACAAACTGAAAAGGAGTTTAAATTGAATAAAAAAAATATTGTAAATTTCATGACTCTAAAAGTCTTAAAAAGTGTAGGAACACGTACTTTTCTTTCTCTCCAAGACCATATTTATGATGATGAGCCAGTTGAAAACCACCTGATTAAACTAATTAAAGCAGTAATATTTCAATATTTAAAAATCAGAATGCATCATGCAGTTGCATGTTACAATGAGTCTAAACACAGAGAAAACATTCGAAGCAGATTTACTAAATTCATTTTATTTAAGCATCAATAAGCCTTATTATCCGTTTCTCCCCCCTCAAACTCTCTCTATATATATGTGTATGTGTGCGTGTATTTATATAAATGGATAAACAGATATAATCTTGTTTCGCAAATATTTGAAATAAAATGTGTAGTAAACGAAATTTTCAATGTAAGTAACAATATCCTAAATAGTTTACTTTAATACATATATAGTATTTATGCATGTATATTTTCTTTTTCGTTGTGCTTAAAGTATTGAAATGTATATGAAATTACAAGATTACTTTAGACGCAGTAATAAAATTTAAGACTGCACGCATAGTATCTTGTATTTTATAGTGATTATTTTTTAAAATTTATTTCTAGTTCTGCATAACTTATTTATTTTTTTATTTACTGCGAATTTATTTTAATTTTCATTACACTCAGAAAAGCTTATTCTCTGAATTTTATGAATTATAAATATTGTCATAAATGATCATCTTGTAATACTATAATAATTTAAATCATAAAAAATAAATAAAACAATCCTTGGTTTCTATAAACATTTGATATGATAAATATTTGAAACTACTGCCTGAAAATGTTCATAAAACTGAAAAAAATATCAAATTTTGTTTAGTTTTACCTTATTTGTTTCAAAGCATCATATACTATCAATCTTACTTAATTTTGCTTTATTTGTATCTAGAAATAAATTCATAAATTTTGAGTTTAGAATTTTTACCGTTTTACCAAAGTAATGATGTTTATAAAAGAATTACGCGTGAAAAAATGCCATAAAAAGTGGTTTCATGAGATATATTAAATCTTATTAACAAAAACTTGTGATTTTCAGTATCTCATCTCTTATACAACGCATCAGTTTTAATAATTAAAAAGAGTTATGTGATACAAAACCATAAGTTTCAATGTTACAGAAAACCAAATCGTCCCTACTCTTTCTTTCGGACATGTGTGTGACGCTCGCCCCGCCCACTGGGTTAGTCTATCTCTTATAAGGTCCATGGAAAAAACCCCATGACGTCACTAGGATTGGGGAAACAGGCAAACGTCACCTCTATCACGCTGCAGCATGTCAAAACCTCTTCATACTTTCTATATCAGCCGTGGCGAACGTATACAATCTTAACAACCAATCAGCATTTCGCTAACAATATCTCTCGCCTTTTAGCCAATCAGCGTTTTTCTTTCTTGTACATCGCATATATATTCGCTTGCGTTGACGTTTCTCCAGTTCATAAAAATAAATTTCAAGATTTAACTCCGGAAGACCATGATCAAGGAG